>PITA01000925.1:173652-226332 GCA_004023965.1 Spilogale gracilis
GGAGACAAAAGCGAAAATGAACTTCTGGGACTTCATCAAAATAAAAAGCTTCTGTACAGCAAAGGAAACAGTCAACAAAACAAAGAGGCAACCCACAGAATGGGAGAAGATATTTGCAAATGACACTACAGACAAAGGGCTGGTATCCAAGATCTATAAAGAACTACTCAAACTCAACACACAAAAAGAAGATGAACACGTCAAAAAATGGGCAAGAGACATGAAGAGGCACTCCTCTGTAGAAGATATACAAACAGCTAACAGACACATGAAAAAATGTTCAGCGTCACTAGCTATCAGGGAAATTCAAATCAAAACCACTCTAAGATACCACCTTACACCAGTCAGAATGGCCAAAATTAACAAGACAGAAAACAACAAGTGTTGGAGAGGCTGCGGAGAAAGGGGAACCCTCTTACACTCTTGGTGGGAATGTAAACTGGTGCAGCCGCTTTGGAAAACAGTGTTGTGGAGATTCCTTAAAAAATTAAAGATAGAGCTACCCTATGACCCTGCAATTGCACTACTGGGCATTTACCCCAACGATATGGATGTAGTGAAAAGAAGGGCCATATGCACCCCAATGTTCATCGCAGCAATGGCCACAATCGCCAAACTGTGGAAGGAGCCACGGTGCCCATCAACAGATGAATGGATAAAGAAGATGTGGTCCATATATACAATGGAATACTATGCCTCCGTCAGAAAGGATGAATATCCAACTTTTGTAGCAACATGGACTGGACTGGAAGAGATTATGCTGAGTGAAATAAGCCAAGAAGAGAAAGTCAAGTATCGCATGGTTTCACTTACTTGCAGTGAATGAGGGGTAAACTGGAGGACAGTGGGGAAGGAAAGTAAATGGGAACTAGGGTAATCTAGGGAGGGAAACGAAACAACAGAGACTTTGGACACAGAAACAAACTGAGGGACTTGGAGGGAGGGGGGTAGAGGGATGGGAGAGCCTTGTGGTGGGTACTGGGGACACCTAAAGCATGGAGCACTGGGTGTGGGTAGTGGGGAATGAATCTTGGAACACTGGAAAAAAAAAATTTAGTAACAATAATAAAAAAAAAAAACACAGTCCAAACGTTATCAAAACAGATTGTCATTTAGTAATTAAAAAAAATGAAGTACTGACATATGGTACAATATGGATTAACCTGGAAAATATTAAGTGAAAAAACAAAACAAGAATTGAAAAACATTGTATGATTCCATTGATATAAAATAAACAGAATAGGCAAATCCATAGAAAATACAAGTAGACTAGTATTTGGATACCGATGGCTAATTAGTGTGGGTTTCCTTTGGAGGTGATTATAATGTCCTAAAATTAGATAATAGTGATGAATTCAAAGCTGAAAATATACTAAAACCACTGAATTATACACTTTTAAAAGGTCATATGGTCATATCACACTGTAGCCATTATAGATGGCTATATATTGGCTATATGTAGTCAATATGCTATAGTGAAATATATGGGTCTGCTCTATATTTTAAATATAGTTATTTCATGTAAATCACACTATTTATGAGTTGAGCATAAAATAAAAGCAGTTCTGGAGAAATTAAATGAGTCAGTTCTCAGTCTTTTGTAGACCTGTTTCCCATCTTTTGCCTATGCAAAGCAGTGCTATTGGATATTTTACTATTTAAAAAATACAATCAATTGATCATATGTCACACAGTCAAAAGTTGGGAAAAGCTAATTAAGAAAACTCAGTATTTTTCTTCAGTACTTTTCAATCCTGTATCATGATAATGTACCCAAGAATTTCCAACAAAGTTACATAAGCTGCATATCCCTAAATTGATCATTCCAGGCAGTAATGCTCCACAGGAGGTCTTAAATTATTCTTGATCTCTTCATTCCCTGGGATCAAGGTAGAAGTAAGTCATTAAAATTTCTGCTCCCTGTAACTGAGCATAAGTTTATAATGAAGCTTTCCTAGTATTAAGTTATATATATATGTATGTATATATACGTATATATTCATTCTATAAAGTGTGTGAAATAACATGTGTATTTTAGAACTGGAAGAATGTTAAAGTCCTCATCTCCTGAGGCAATAACATGTTAGGGGAAAGTTTCTGGAAAGATATCACTCAGTCTATGTCTGTTAGAGACCATGTAAATGTTAGGGTAGATCATAATTTTGTGAGCTTCAGTTTACTCATATTTATAGATTAAAATGGTGCCAAACTCCTTGAACGGTATAGGATTTGTTTAGGTGCAAAGTTAAGAGGGACTGCTACATATTAAGACCTTAATAAGTATGTCTTTTTGATGTTGATATTGTTATTATTCTCAACTAGAAGATCCAACAAAAATAAAACCTTAGTCTCAACATAAGGATGTCAACTACTCTATCTCCTTATTCCATGTAGCATGTGATTCCTGCCAAATTTAAAAGAGCTTCTGAGAAAACATTAGAAAAAAACGGGAATTTTAGGGCAATTAAATTATTATTCTGGGTGACACTGTAATGGTAGATTCATGTCCTTACACATTTATCCAAACCAATAGAATGAACAAAGCAAAGACTGAACTCTAATACAAGCCACGGACTTTGGTGATAATGACGTGCCCATGTAGGTTTATAACCTGTAATACCACACTAGAGGCAAGATGCTAAAAATAGGAGAAATGGGTGGATGAGGAGGGGAAAGGAATATTTTAGAACTCTCTTTCACTCTAATCTTTTCTGTAAATTAAGACAGCTAAAAAAATAGTCTATTAATTAAAAAAGAAAAAAATGTGAAATTAAGTATAGTTTGGCCATATTGCCCCGGAATAAACAACATCATGTCTTTTATGTCAAAAATCCAATAGAGAATGTCATTCTAGCACATTATGTGTTGCTTGGTAAATGATACTAAGCAATCGATCAGTCAAACATGCTTTGGGGAGACAGCTGATTCACCCTGACAGCTAAAGGACAGAACAATCTGTATTAGAGACAAAAGATTCTTTCTGCCGATAACCATAAATACAGAATTCAAACTTTCAACTTGTTTCCTGAGTCCCTTATAGAACTTCACTTCGGTGTCTACTGATAATGCTTATAAGTAGTCTGGCAAAGATATTCTGTCTTGCATTTATACTTGCTTACTCCTCTTTCAAGAAGCCTCACAAGCTTGTAACATTCAGCACTGCTCCCATGTCATCTTAGGATGCCCCTCTCTCCCCTGAGCCTTTGGGTGATTTAATATTGCTTAAGTGACCCTCAGACACAATTATGATCACTAATGTGAACAAGTTTTCTTTTGATGTTGAATTTATAGTTATCATTAGATTGTCCTAAATATTCATTTGTCACACCATTTGGTCTCAACAGCTTTGGGTTTTTTGTTATTGCTTTTGATGTTTTGTTTTCTAAATTAGGTAAATACAAAAGATTAAAACAAGATACCACATCTTTGTTGGTGAGAACATGCTTCTGAGTGTCTCAAGAAAAAGCAAAACAGTTGGGAAAAGTCAAGAGTCAAGAGCGTTCAAGACATCAAACAGAACCTGTAGCCCTGGACACAAGAAAGGAATCATATGGCCCTTAGGGAGCTGCTGTTGCTCCAGTGAAACTAGCTTCCAAACCATGACTGATACTTTGAGTCATTTGCTAAATTTTCAAAGACTCAAATCCCTGAAGGGAGAATGTGATTTGCCAGTCAAGCTCCATATGATTCCGTAAAAAGAGTCTGGCACCAAGAACTACCCTTATTTAAGAAAACACAAAATGGAGCATTCTCTTCAGAGGGAAACTGGCAGGCCACTGGTAAAGAAGAGAAGAGTAGATGTGAATGCCAGACACTTTCCCCTCAGAAAAATGATAATAATTTCCTATTAGTGGTAGTGATACTAATAATGATCTTCTTTAAGATTTTATAACTTTTAACATAACACAATCTCATCAGTCACCCCTCCTATGGGCTGCATATTGTTATGTCTATTTAATTAAGAGAGGTAACAGATGCTCAGGTAAGGTGTCTTTCCCACAGTTATGTGGCCTTAATATGATTAAGTCAAAAGTCATACTATGCAACTAATGTGCTTTCTTCACTAAATACTTGTTGCATAAACAAATTAATGAATGATAACTTTCTTTATAGAATCATGTAAGCATATCATCTCTTGGAAATAGGCTCACAAATGGAAGGATTCTTTAAAAACATTTAGTTCAACATTGTTTTCCTAAAACTCAGGAAATACACTATGAATTAACATGATTTGCATAAGACAAAACAACCAAGATTGAAATTTAGGTTTACTCAGTAGCTTGTTCTATCCCTACATCATATCACCTTCCCTCGGTTCCCTCATTGTACTCAACTGGGTATCACTGTTCATTCCATGAAAGGAAATGAGAAGTTTAATGTAGACCATGCTCTCTGTGAGCTCATGGGCAACTTGAAAGTTAGTGTTGGTGTGCATCAGACCAGTCTAAAAGAACTTCTAGGATGTGTCAGATGCTGCTTGAAGAACTGAGGGCTCATAAAGCTCCTATCTGCTGCCCTTCTGGAAGTCATCCCTGGAGAGTCCTCTCTCCCACATAGCTCCCTCCTCTGGAATCCTTATTGTACATCCATGAAAGCCACATTGGGGCAGTTACCAAAGGGTCTTTACCCAAAACCTCTAGCTATCAGGTCAATATAGAGTGGAAAGTCCCAGCTAAGTGAGACAGATATAAACAGGCTTTCTCTGTGGGTAGTGAGACATACACGCCTAAATGCAAAGAATTTCCCATGTTAGCAAGCATCTAGGGTGATTAGCTTTATTCATATAGTTGACTCATAGTTAAGTGCAGTACAGAGAAGCCTTGAAGTCCAAACTAGTGTATCAGTTAGCTGGCTCTGAATTGCAACCACCAGGGTACCCAACTAAAAGTGACTTAGATCTTAAGAATTTATGTCCAGTGGTGTGCTGTAAATGTTTAACAACAGATTCTCCAGAGGACTCAAAATCTCTAATTTGTACCATTTCAATTCCCATGGTATAAATACTCTTGACATGGCTGATTTCATGCTACAAACACACTAATGCAGAATTGCAAAGAGATACACACAATCGATTCCTATTAGGAAAGCTGGTTCCAGCCAATCACATGATAAGAAATCCACTGTGGAGGATTCTGAGTTATAACTCAATGGCAGAACAATATATGACCAATGACCCAGCTCTCTTTGCTTTCCTCTTCTGCTATCCTCAGCATAAGGGCTGTTAATCTCAGGCTCAGCAATTCATGATTCCAAGATGGCTGCCTCTGCCTATACAGCATGTTCTTGCACAACTGCAACTAAAGGTGGGAAGCGCACATTTGTTTCTTAATTTCCTTCCTTTCTCTCTTTTCTTTTCTTTTCATTTAAATCAGGCTGAAAACCTTTTCCAGAAGTGCCTCAACCTATTCACTGGTGAGGAATGACTCAAAAGCCACTCCCTAGCCACAGGAGAGACTGAAAATCGTTCAGCACTTTCAGACCCTATAGTGGGAATGGGTTCCAACCATCATGGAATCAAGAAACTTGGGAAAGGAAAAGAGGGTGTGGGCTATCAGTCTGACAGTAAACAGGCCCGCCACAACTGAGAAGTTTATCACCATGCATTATACAGTTTTTATTTGAAAATGAACTAACTTAGAAGACAAAGTACAAATTACACGTTATCTGTGTCTTTGATTGCATTTGGGAGGGGACTCTTGGGTACACCTAGTGCAGGACTACTGAAGCTAGCTCTTTTGGCACTTTATTTTTATTTTATTAGTAATTAATACCAAGTATCTTTTATTGGTAAATATTTGTTCCTATTAGTTAGGCAACCACTTTCTCTTTCCCATAGGGTACTGTTAACTGTTTCTCCTGTCAGAATTTTTGAGTTTTATAGGTTATTAAGGTTTCTATCATTTTCTATGGCTTTTAAAACCAAGTTCCTATAATCTCTGATTATAATTAGAAACTAGAAATATCTGCTTTCCTACAGGGGTAACCATGTGCCCATTACTAGGTACCAATATTATCAGTTATATTTTCCTTAATACCCACTGTTTGACCCTTTTCTGCTCTCATTCAGAAAAACAGCTACCTGGAGATTCTGGACCATGCAAGTTGAATGAGTATGTGGTAGTGTAGCTAGAACTATGCACTAAATTCTTGGAGACCCCCATTCTGACTCTAACCCTGCCACCAAAGACCTATGTGGCCTTGCGCATCTTATCTAATCTTGACAATCTTGGCTTCTTTATCTCTGAATGGAGGTAATTTTAGGAAATAATCCCTAAATCCCTTTCAGGTCAAAAGTGCTGTGGTTCAAATTATTACTAATGCCAAAAAAGAAGTTTTCTAGGCAACTTGGGCAAGCTAATTAACCTGCTGGTTTTGGCTTTTTTTTTTGTCTTGGAGAATTTACTCATAATTATGCCTGATACAACGAGGTGCATATGTACCTTCCTATAAGGCTAAACTACATAAAAGTGATTTGATGGATTGAGAAAAAACAATAACCAGTTAATAAAAATAGAAACTCGCTACTGATGATGGGTAGAGACTGAAGCAGAATGAAATCAGGCAGAACTAATCTTTTATAAACCTATTTCCAAGAGATAATATGCTTCATTATTAAAGGGAAGGATGCAAAAAAGTTTAGTAAAAATAGAGAAAAGGGAAAAAATACAATTTATGCACATAAAATAATTACTTCCTTGCAACTTATGGATTTTTCCAAAAGTCCAGGTAACACCAAGATTTTTGGAACTCAGAAATTAATGTTATACATGGGATTGATTTTCCTGGATAGACCATAAAATATATATATTTTTATTTGTTTAAGATTTCTTTGACAGCAAGTGAGCACAAGGAGGGGGAGGGGCAGCAGGCTGAGGGAGAGGGAGAAGCAAACTGTCTGCTAAGTGGAGAGCCCAATGCGGGGCTCAATTCCAGGACCCTGGGATCATGACCTGAGCCAAAGACAGATGCTTAACCATCTGAGCCACCCACACCCCCTGCATAAAATGTTTTTAGCCATAATATACACATGGGAGAGTCTGACACTTGTGAACAGAGGTAAGGGTGGCAGAGACAAGACTAAAAGTAGCTGGCATGGAAATCAAGCTTTGATGCTGGAACAATAGTGAAATCAGAGGCATGGCAAACAAACTCAATGTCTTGATTTTTTATTAGTGCTCCTCTTTCTCAGTTACTCTATGCTCTTACTACCTGTGCACTAGTTGTATACCAGAATCTGTGCCGACCTCAGAATTCCCCTTCCATCCCTGTCACTTAAGCCAAACCTGAGTTGCCATGTCTTCCTGGCTCTATCTTCTGTCCTGGCCTTACTTAATCACTCGCTGCAGTTAGCACTCCCAAACTCCTGTTCATCTTTCTACACCAGCTGTAGGAGAAGAAAAAGAATTCTGTGTGCAGTCTACCATACTTGTTCCCAATAGAAGGTGACTTGTTTCCTTCTTCTGTCTGTTTCTATCCTGTGTATGCTATGCAGCTATGCCCTACTGCAAACAGAATTCCCTTCAAAGAGTAAGACAAGAGATCAATGTGGTTGTCAAGCATACTGGAAATTCTTCATTTGGTGTTAAAAGCCATTGGAAATGACCATGGCAAAAAAGAAAACTGGGACATTGTAAATTGACATTCTCTTTTGGAAGCCTGTCAGGATGTTGCCATATTTAATGTTTCTGTTCACCCAGTCTCCTGTTGGAATGAAACATTCAAACAATGTCAAGGGTTGGCATATTTATCAGCTGAATGTCATGACAGATTTAAGTTAAGCCATAAAATCCTTTGTTTCATTTGGTTTTTAATTTCAAATCCTGTTTTGGAAAAACATCCTTGAATTTATTGGTCCTCTTTCCTTAGAAAATTGAATGTTCTTTGTTCATGGGAGAACTTGCTGGTTCCTACATTGTTCAAACCTTCAGTTGTTCTACTTCCCTCTACTCAATCTTAGAGATGTAGAGAAGGCTGTACATAATCTGTATTATTTCTAGAACTTGCCTGGAATACCTTCTTAAACAAATCTTGTAAAATTTCTCTGCAAGAGAGGTATACAAGGTATTCCAACCAATCAAGATTTTACTGTACAATTGGACCCCTCTAAACTGCAAACAGTGATACCTGATTTAAGGAATACAACTGAACAGAACTCATAGCTCCTTCTCCAATCCCCTTTAGTGGTCACTAAGCGGGAGAATTTTGTCTTCTGCTTTAGCACCATATCAATATAGTGCAAATCTAGGGCAGGTTTGTTTTTTAGACTTGTCTCCATGCTTCTGGGAACTCTCTTTCCTGATTTAGGACTGGTAAATAAAATTCAAGGTGATGTGTGCCCTTGCTATCCAATTAAAGTCACCAGGAGAAAACAGAATCTACTCCTGGTTATCTTATTTTAGTGTCTGCCAACTACAAACAAACAGCTTAGAAATGTAACCCACTCGGTGGAGACATTTAATTTACAATATAACTTCCTGTTTTTGATGGCAGTGTTTATGATGCTTTTACAATCTAAACACCTAAAATGACAAGCTGATGAGTCAGAAGTTAAAATTAAAACTGAATGAGTTTAGGTACCATTTGTCCTTCCCCTCTGTATGGCCACTATTCTGTTACCCTCACTTCCTCTTTGAGCTGGGCTCACTCTATTTTCTCCATAGTTCTCCACTGAGACATCCTGTGACAGCACCAGCCATCTCTCACTGCCTCCTACTTCCCATCCCTGTCCCTTACAGACCGCACCAGCCCAGGAGTTTCCTCAGATTTCTTGATTGTTTTAAAACCACTCTGTTCAGGGATGATGGACGTATAAAAGCTGTAAGTATTTAATATAAATATCTCAATGTGTTTGGAGATAAAAATACATCAATGGAACCATCACACATTTTGTGTGTAGTAGGAATACTTACCCTTGGATCTATCCTCTGCAAATTTTAAATACATTTAAAATAAATGTATATATTTAAAATTTGCATGATATATATACACACACATACATATATACATATACACAAACATATATGCATACATACACACATATATACATATGTATATATAATTATTATTAACTATAGGCCCTAAATTTTATAGATATCCTGAATTTATCTAACATAACTGTCCCCTCTAATCATCAACTCCCCTGCCTCTCATTATCCCTTCCTCCAACCCCTGATAATCATCACTTTGCTTTCTGCTTCTATGAGTCTATTTTAGATTCCACATGTAAGTGACATCATACAGAATTTGACTTTCTGCATTTGGTTTACTCCATTTAACATATTCTCCAGGTATATCCATGGTGTCACAAGTAACAGTTTTTGTTCTTTTAAGTGGAAATAATATGTTTACGTGCCGTGTTTTCTTTATCCACTTATCTGTTGATGGTCTTTTAGGTTGTTTCCACATCATAACTATATAGCATTATTCATGCTACAGGGTACATGGAAGTGCAAATACTTCTTCAAGATCGTAGTTTCATGAGGAAGGGATATTGTATTTTGTCAAATGCTCTTTCTGCATCAATTGAGAGGACCATGTAGTTCTTCTCTCTTACTGATTTCTCCTATCACATTGATTGATTTGTGAATGTTGAACCACTCTTGCATCTCAGGGATAAATCCCACCTGGTCGTGGTGGATAATCTTTTTAATGTACTGTTGGATTCTATCATCTAATATCTTGTTGAGAATCTTGGTATCCATATTCATCAGAGATATTGGTCTGAAATTCTCCTTTTTGACATCGTCTTTGTCTGGTTCGGGGATCAAACTAATGCTGGCTTCATAGAAAGAGTCTGGAAGTTTTCCTTCTATGTTTTGAAACAACTTCAGGAGAATAGATATTATTTCTTCTTTGAATGTTTGGTTGAATTCCCCAGGGAATCTGTGAGGTCCTGGGCTCTTGTTTTTGGAGAAGATGTGGAGAAAGGGGAACCCTCTTATACTGTTGGTGGGAATGTAAGTTGATGCAGCCACTTTGGAAAACAGTGTGGAGATTTCTTTAAAAAATTAAAAATAGAGCTACCCTATGATCCTGCAATTGCACTACTGGGTATTTACCCCAAAGATACAGATGTAGTGAAAAGAAGGGCCATACATACCCCCACTGTTCATAGCAGCAATGGCCACAATCGCCAAACTGTGGAAAGAGCTGAGATGCCTTTCAACAGATGAATGGATAAAGAAGCTATGGCCCATATGCACAATGGAATATTACACAGCCATCAGAAAGAATGAATACCCAACTTTTGTATGGTCAGGACTGGGGGAGATTATGCTGAGTGAAATAAGCCAAAGAGAATGTCAATTATCATATGGTTTCACCTACTTGTGGAACATAAGGAGTAACATAAAGGACATTAAGAGAAGGAAAGGAAATGTGAATTGGGGTAAATTAGAGAGGGAGATGAAGCATGAGATACTGTGGACTCTGAGAAACAAACTGAGGGTTTTGGAAGGGAGAGGGGTGGGGGGATGGGTTAGCCAGGTGATAGGTGTTAAGGAGGCCTGTATTGCATGAAGCACTGAGTGTGGTGCATAAACAATGAATCTTGGAACACTGAAAAAATAAAATAAATTATTTTAAAAAAATAAAAATAAAAACAATACATATCCAAAAAAAAATCCTTATTTTCAATTTTTTGAGTAAATACCCAGAACTAGTACTGCTAAATCATATGATAGCTCAATTAAAAAAAAATAAGGATTTTCTATATTGTTTTCCAAAATGGCTGTTTTATATTCCCACCAACAGTGCACCAGGATTTCCCTTTTTTTTTTTTTTTTTTTTTATGAGCTACCTTTGGAGGTGTCGGTGATATCTCATTGTCATTTTGATATGCATTTTCCTTATAAATAGTGATATTGTTTACCTTTTCATATACCTGTTGACCATTTGCATTGTTTTAAAAAGTCTAACAGGTGTTTTGTATATTTTTTAAATTATTTGATTTTTGCTATCAGATATATGTTTGCAAATATTTCCTTTCATTTCATAGCTTTCCTTTAACTTTGTTATTCCCATTGCTGAGCAGCTTTTTAGTGTGATGTATTCCCACTTACTTACTTTTGCTTTGGGGGCCTATGCTTATGGTATCATATTCAAAAAAATCACTGCCAGGGTCAAAGTCAAGAAGCTTTCTCCCTGTATTTTCTTCCAGAATTTTTAATGTTTCAGGTCTTATGTTTTTTAGTTCACTTTGAGGTGGCTTTTTTTGTAGTATAAAAATAGGGTCCAATTTCATCCTCCTGCATGTAGATACCCAGTTTCCCTAAAATGACTCAAGAGTAGTATCCTTTCCACATGTGTATTCTTGGCCCTGTTCTTAAATACTGTAAATGTAATTATTTCTGCACTCTATTCCACTGGTCTACGTTTTTTGCAATATAGTGTGAAATTAGGAAGCTTGATGTCTCCAGCTTTATTCCTCACCTTTAAGATTACTTTGGCTCTTCATGATCTTTTGTGGTTCTATGTGAATTTTAAATTTTTTTTTCCTATTTCTATGAAAAACACCACTGGAATTTTGATAGGGACTGCACTGAATTTGTATTAAATCACTTTGAGTAGTATGGATATATTAATATTAATTTTTCCAGTTGATGACCACAAGGTATTTTTGCATTTATTTGTCTTCTTCAATTTCCTTTATCAATGTTTTATAGTTTTTAGTGTACATTTTTTCCCATTCTGGGTGAAATTTATTTTTAAGTAACTTTTGGCTGATGCTATTGCAAACAGAATTGTTTTTGTAAATTTCTTTTTTTGAATACTTTGCTGATAGTGTATAGAAATATAACTAATGTATGGTGGGTTTGTATCATGCAATGTTACTGAATTCATTTGTTACTTTTTAAAAAATATTTTATTTATTTATTTGACAGAGAGAGAGATCACAAGTAGGCAGAGAGGCAGGCAGAGAGAGAGGAGGAAGCGGGCTCCCCGCTGAGCAGAGAACCTGATGCAGGCCTTGATCCTAGGACCCCAAGATCACGACCTGAGCTGAAAGCAGAGGCTTTAACCCACTGAGCCACCCAGGTGCCCTCATTTATTACTTTTAACAGATTTTTGGGTAGAGGCTTTAAGGTTTTCTACATATAAGATCATGTCATCTGCTTACACAGTTTTACCTCTCTTTCATTTTGGAATCTTTTTTCTGTCTTTCCTAATTGCTCTGTTCAGAGATTTCTCATGTTTATTCTTCACTTCCTAAAATGTTAAAGCTGAAAAGGCCAGACTGACTTTCTAGTGTGTGTATGTGTGTGTGTGTGTGTGCGTGTGTGTGTGAGAGAGAGAGAGAGAGCGAGCGCACACATACTAACATTCACTGAACATTTTCTAGATTCCTAGGTATAGGTAAGTACTTTATCTACATTGTTTCTTTTAATCCTCGTACTACCTTGTACTAACCTATTTACATTCTACAGCTAAGAAAGAAAAACTTAGAAAGCTTGTGTAATTTGCCTAAAGAGGTAGAAAGTACAAGCTCATATTGAAATCCAATGCTCTTGTTTCTAAAGCATATGTCCCTGATTATTCTGAAACTACTCACAAAGAGGCACCCTTAGCTAAGGTGCAGAGTATGTAGACTCCAGGCTGGATAAGTTGAAGACACACACTGGACCTAACCTAATTACAGGTTTGCATGCAGAGACAAATGAAAGTTAACTTTCAAACATGTTGGGAAGGTGCATGATCCGCCCCTCCCACCATGTCCACGCCACCAGAAACTTTGGTGGAGGTATCCATGAATGTGAATGAAAGTCCTCCCAGGCTCCCCCCCCCCCCAAGAATCAGGAAAGCCACGTACCCTATGGGCCAGGGCAATATGTCCTTTGTGTGCTTATCCAAGACACCTTGTTCCATTTAATCCTTCTCCTGGTAATCATATCTCTGTATCTCTTATCTGTATTCCTTGATCCCTCTGCCTCAATGTTCTCAGCTTCTGTGAGTTTAAGCAATCACTCTGTACCCTGCAGTAACAATACTAATCCTATCGTCTCTAGAGCGGGTGCAAAAGCAGTTAAAGATTTAACTGAACCACCCAACTTCCTCCAGCACCACCCAACTTCCTCACTTTGGAATAATAAAAGACTGGAACCCTTGACAGTCAAGAGAGACAAAACAGAGAAAAAGGCAGAGAGCCTGCGAAGCTAGAACCAGAGAAGCAGAGAGCAAGAGAGACAGAAGCAGAGAGCAAGAGAGGCAGAAGCAGAGAGCAGAGAGACAGAAGCAGAGAGCAAGAGAGACAGAAGCAGAGAGAGCAAAAGAGAGAGAAACATAGAGCAAGAGAAACAGAAGCAGAGAGAGGTAGAAGGCCAGAGCTAGAGCCAGAGAGCCAGACTCAGAGGCCAGAGCCAGAGCACCAGAGCCAGAGCATCAGAGCCAGAGATAGAGAGCCAGAGCCTGAGCCTGAGCCTGCGTCATAGGTCTCTCCTGACTGACCTCGGGTCTGTCAGCTTGCATCAGATCTCCATGTCCGCGTCATTATTTTGCCTGCCAGACATCCCGTAGTTTGGAACCCACATCTCTGCTGAGGCTGGTCCCCGGCACAAACATTCCCCATAACTCTGTTTCTGACATATCTCCTCAGCTCTACTGATCCAGGCAATTCCACAATTCAAGTTTTATTTCTTTGGTTAAAGTCTTCTTGTTGCTTGCCTAAGTGAAAATTTCTCTGAGAATATCACATTCAACTTAAAAAAAATCTATTTGCACCTCTATATGACAAAGCTTATAGATAATTTCCTGACTGAGGATTACAATGGCAAGAGTCAGAATGGAGAGAATATGAAGCCACTGGTCAGTGAGTAGAGGGAGAAACCACCTGGGAAAGGATGAAGGAATGCAGAAATGAGGACTTAGCGTAAGAAGAAGGGTATGCCAGTAGGCATATGCTATCGCACATTTTGGCTTTGCCCCAATTCTGAATTTGCATGCTGCACTAAAATATAAACTGAAGTACATTAATTTAGGATCCTCTCACTCTATTATTTCAATATGTAAGTGAGATACAGCTGAGGTGTCTTTGGTTTATAAAAATAACCACTTGTATATAGAATATAAGACAGTTATTTCAAACTGCATATGTATCATATGCAGTATATTTGCATAAATGATTTAAATATTGCCTTTTCCAGATGTCCACATAACCACTAACTAAACTAACTATTTTTTAAGTTCTTGAAATGCTTAAAAAATATTGGTTAAATTTAAGTATCTATACTATCGATTCTTTGAGCTACAGAATTTGTTTATGAGCCAGAAGTGTGTATGGGTGGTAGCTATGCCTATTTAGGAAATGGGTTAAGAACTTACCTGGCAGCTACAAGACTGCTGTTACAGCTTCACTTTATTATTACCAACATGGTAACAGAGTAATTAGAAAGTTTTTTGCTCAGTTATATATTAATTCAGTCAACAAACACTTATTAAGCAATTACTGTGGTAACTTCTCAAGGAGCCCATTTAGTCATCATTAGCCTAGCAAACAAATTTTCTTCATGATACTGTGATTAATACTATATTAGGAGGTTATTTTAGCTAGGGCCCCAAAAATATTAGAAACCCATGCTGAACCAATCATTTTGCAAGATGGTGGTAGAGAGGATACAGACTGGTGATGACCAGTAAAGCAAGGTAAATTAATTCTCACTTTTCATAAGATAGTTATTTTCCTGCCACAAACACAGAGACATGGTCTGGACCACACAGAATAGTCATTTCTCAAGGTGCCTGGGTGACTCAGTCATTAAGCGTCTGCCTTTGGCTCAGGTCATGATCCCAGAATCCTAGGATTGATCCCCACATCAGGCTCCCTGCTCAGCAGGAAGCCTGCTTCTCCCTCTCTCCCTCTCTCCCTCTCTCCCTGCTTCTGTTCCCCTCTAGCTGTGTTTCTGTCAAATAAATAAATAAAATCTTTTTAAAAGAAGAATATTCATTTCTCATATTGATAAGTAAGACAAAGGTTCAAAAGATGAGAACCTATGAAGCAGAGGAAATGTACTTCAGGGCTCAAAACTGAGTCTCAAGTCATATCATGCTGGACTGATGAAAGGAACTCCCACCAGTGCCAGAAGAAAGGAAGTAAAAGAACTGAGTGCTTGAAATAGCTCCTTTATTTATATCAGTGAATCTCTAACTATAGGAAAGTTGACCCAAACAGTGGTCAGGAGCATTCCTCTTCCCTGAAAGAAAAGAAGAAAATAAAAAGAGAAAAGGGTCAAAGCAGAAAGAAGTTCTGGGCTTACCCCAGAACACAGCACGATGCATTGGTATATGCTTTCCCATGGTACCATGGTGTGTGCTATTCACACAATGTTGGACCAGACATGCCCTGAAAGAAGAGAAGAGAATGTCTTCAAAACAAGTAGATGATGCTGTTCTTACCCCAGTAAAAACATTAATGAGCAACTAAAACACAAGGAAACAGAATTTGGGATCAAAAAATCATTAGTAATCATTCCAACCAACTCTAGAAGGTGAAGAAATTTCCCCAAGATCAAAGCTCTTCAGTGACAAAGACCCAGAGAGGAACAAAGATGGCCTTTACCACAGTGGTGTTTCCACAGTAATGCCAACTATATTAGAACGCACATTGGACCGGACTTCTAACAGGAAGCAAATGAGAACCACATGCAAGTTGATAATATGCTACACTTTACTTAGATTACAGAATTTTGGTGCTTTTATGCATACTACACAAGCCAATATTTGATGTAAAGATCTGTATGAGAATTTGCTATAGAGTTGACTTCAGAGAGTTTGTTTCAAATACAGAAGAATCTTAGCATAAACCTTCTAGAAATGGTTGGAATGCTTCTACGATTCTCCCAATATTTGATATCTAAACAGTCCTTTGCCATCTATGCCTTCACACTCAAGTCAAAACAAACACATAATTTTAGATTACGTAGTAAAACCCAATGAGAACTTCAACGGTTTGTCAAAATTCAAGAGTCGTGTTCAATGAGGTAGAGAAAAGGAGCACTATAGTTCTTGATCAGGTCTTAGTGACAACCTCAGGGATTCAAGTTTCTGCATCATTGATTCTGAACCTTGGCTGCACATGCAAACCACCTGGGAGGATTTTGAAAATGCTAATGCCCAATACCAATCCCAAACAAAGGAGATCAAACTCTCTGGGGATGGGGGTCCAGCTTCAATATTTTTTAAAGGCCCTCAGTGATTCTATGTACAACTAAGGTTCAGAACCACAGTTAAAACTAGCAGTTTTAGAGGTTTATAGCTGCCTACGCACTATGACTCACAGTGGGCGAAAATGGTCTAGGTCTGTCACTGGTGATTGTTTCTATTAAAATATTATTTCCAATACTCAAAACTTATGAATGCTTTTAAGATACCCTCAACCATAGTAAATTACAGAGATTATGGAGGTTTATTTAATCCAAGGAAATTGGCACAAAGTTCATATCTGAAGAAATAATAGTTCTCTTATTAAAATGATAATATGCATCCTCATAGTCAACTTCTACTTAATTTCCTTGCAGAATTAACCTGATCTTATTGTAGAACATTCTAGAATACCTGAAGTTAGTGGGCTTTTCTACAAGGTTGGGCACCTCTTCTCCCGTCAGTTAAGACATGCACTTGTAAGAAGCTAGGTTTTTTTGTTCCTTCTCACTAATACCCATTATAGCTATTACCCTAATTAATTTCATATTTAATAAACCAAAGCTAATTTACATGTGTACAAAAGGGAATTTTTCTTCTGTGAAACTAAAATGCTTAGAAAAACTTGATAAGAACAAATCATTATATGTTATTGATTATGTATATATCTAGGAATATATTTAATATCACTATATATAATAAATATAAATATTTAATATATTTTATATACTTATACATATTTGTATTATTTATATATTACATATATATTTATATTATTCATACTTACATACACACATATATGTGAAGCAGAATGTGTGTGTACCCATATATGTAAATATGTAAATATGCCAGACAAATTCAAAGGGTTTTGAAGTCAACCATTAGTTGAAAGCATGAATGAGAAAATAAAGTATTCTATTATAAAATGATGAGTTCTGGCCAAGGATCTTGTCAGAAATCATGCTTTCCTTTCTAGTGTGAATAAGGACATTTTCACTGAAGCTCTGTTCTAAAGGCAGAGGGATAAGAGCATAGTCTTGGGAATTAGACAATCTAATTTCCAATGACTACTCTGACACTGACTAGCTCTGTCATTTGGGAAAGTTATTTGCCCTCCTTGAACCTCATTCACCTATAATGAAATATAAATTTGCTAGGCTTTCTTGTGTCTGATCAATTAGAGAAAAAAATTTGTAATATTTTTTATGTTCTTGAAGAATGTGCTCTGTAACTACGGAAGTCAATTCTTTTTATTTCCTTTAGCTCCCAGCTTGTTTTTTAAATTTAACTAAGAGACATATGTTGAAAGATCTCACTAAGATGGATTTGTCAGTTTCTCTTTGTATTACCATCAATTTTTCCTTTACATATTTTGAGTATATTTATTAGGTAGACAAGAAATTTTATCATTCTCACCAAATTGAGTATTTTCTCATCATGACCTTATCTACCAGTGGGTTCATTTTTGCCTCAAAATCTATTTTGTCTGATAATTATATAGGCAAACTAGTTTTCTTTGGGTTGGTATTTTTTTTATTCATATTTTCCCCTCAGTCTATTTCAACTAAAGATTTTATGTATCCGTATGCTTTAGAATTCATTCCTTCATAGAAATATGCATATATTAGTCTCCTCTAAATATCATATATGTGAAATTATTTTTCAATCTAGTATAATGGACAGGTTTAACCAATTCATGTTTCACAATTCACAAAATAGTTGAACATTTTCCAACTCTTTTTATTTATTATTTTTCCTACTTTTTACATGTGTTTCCTACTTCTTCTTATCTTTATTGAGGTAAAATTAATATAAAATTCATGATTTCAAGTGTTTTGAATTGTACTTTAAGTGACTTTTAGTATCTTCACAATGTTGTACCACCATCAACAGTTTCCAGATTATTTTCATCACATGAAAGGAAACTTGTATTCATTAGGCAGTCACATCTCACTGCCACTCATTCCCTAGCTCAGGTAACCATTAATTTGGCAGCCATTAAGTGCCATAATTTCCACCAAGACCACTTCTAACTCAAGAGATTTTCCTATTTTGAGTATTTCATATAAATGAAATCATACAACATGTGGCCTTATGTACTTGGTTTATTTCACTTAGCAGACTACTTTCAAGGTTTATCTATGTTGTACTATGTACCTATCAGTACTTCATTCCTTTTTGGGGTTAATAAATTCCATGGTTTGTGTGTGTATCACATTTTTTAAATTCAGGCAACAGTTGATGGACATTTGGATAATTTCTAGCTATTCACTATTCTGAGTAGTGTAAATAAGACACTTCATTAACAACTTTTTGTTTGACAGCAATTTTTAATTTATTTGTCTCTAAACCTACGACTGGAATTGCTGAATCACCTGAAAATCCTATGCTTAATAAGTTTTGCAGAACTGTCAACTGCTTTTTCAAAGTGGTTATACCATTTTACATTCTTACCAGCAATGTCGGAGAGTTCTGACTGCTCCATATGCTTAACAAACACTAGTAATTTTGTTTTGTTTTTAATTATATTTAATGTAGCTATTCTAGAGTGTGTGAAATAGTATCTCAATATAGCTTTAATTTTAAATTCCCTAATGAGTAATGATGATTAACATGTTTTTGTGAATCAAAGGGCACAATCAAGAAAGAAAGAAAACCCACAGGATGGGAGAAAATATTTGTTAACCATATACCTGACAAAGACCTAGTATCCACAGTATATATAAACTCATACAAATTAACAGACACAAATAATCCTAAAAATAGGTCATTTTTATAACTTGCTTCAGAGAAAAGTCAACTTATTTGCCCATTTTTTGATATGGTTGTTTATCTCTTTGTTAATTTGTATGCATTTTATTTATATTCCGAATGCTAGACTTTAGCAGATATAGGATCAGCAAATATTTTCTCTCCTTCTGTGGGCTGATAATGCCCTTTGATTCACAAAAGTTGTTCATTTTTAAGAAGTCCATTTTTTTTCTTTATTGCTAATGTTTGGTGTTATAGCTAAGAAATCATTGCCAAATACAAGATGAAGAAAATTTATCCCTGTATTTCCTTCAAAGAATGTTTATGGTTTTACTTCTTACATTTAGAATTCTGATTAATTTTGAGTTAAATTTTGTATATGGTATAAAATTAGAGCCCCATTTTATTCTTCTGCCTGTGGATATCCAGTTACATCAGCACTGTTTGTTGAAAAGACTATTTTTCACCTACTTAATAATCATACCTTATAAAAAATCACTTAAACATAAAAGCTTTTACACAGCCAAGGAAACCATGAACAAAATGACGGGGTGACCTACCGAATGGGAGAAATATCTGCAAGTGATATATCTGATAAGGGGTTACGATCCCAAATATATAAGGAATTTATACAACTCAACACCAAGGAAACAAATAATCTGACTAAAAAATGGATAGACAACTGGAATAGACATTTTTCCAAAAAAGACATATAGATGGCCAACAAACACATGAAAAGATATTCATGTTCATAATGAGATATCACCTTACAACTGTTAGAATGGCTAGAATCAAAAGGACAAGAAATAAAAAGAGTTGGCAAAGATGTAAAGAGAAAAAGAATCCTCCCACACTGGGTGGGAATGTAAACAGGTATAGTTACTATAGAAAACAGTATGGATATTGTTCAAAAAATTAAAACTACCATATAATCCAGCAATTCCACGTCTGGGTACTTATCCAAAGGAAATGAAAATACTAGCCTAAAAAGATGTATTGCTGCTTTAGGATAGCCAAAATATGAAAAGACCTAAGTATCCAATGGCTTAAGAACATGTACCAGTGACCAAAACACAATCAACTTTGAGTTGAGAAGGATTATCAGATATTTGATAAGGCCCAAGGAAGGAAAATTTAGTGGACTTGTGGCTGACATTCTGTAAGTGAACCTGAAAAATAATGTGTCATCTGGGAGGTAAACTTGATCTCTTAATCTCACTAGTGTATAAGTAATAATAGCAAATAGCATACAGTAAAAGCTTGCTATACATTAGGCAATTAAGTAAGTACCTCTCATACATTCTCTGTTTTGACTTTGGGTTTTTGGCTTCCTCACTAATGAGACAGTCAATCATGAGGGGTTGACAGCTCTACAATAAATACTAATGTGTTAAGAACAAAGGTGTTTAGAAAGTTATTTCCTCCTCCACTCTAAGTCCCTAGGAAAGTTTGCTTTTACAGATAGGAAGGCAAGGATCAGGCAACATATAACATGTAAGATTTGACTAGGTAGTGGGTAAAAAAATATATGCAGGCAGGTGGACATCTTATACTTCTCAGATGATGCCATATACGTGACTACTAAGGATAAACAACTGGCCCTATACCTCTTAATATAGTACAGTGGTAAATATTAAAATTCTTATGGTTGGGTGGCTTGGGTTCAAAGCTGAGCCCTATCTATTTCTGGCTGTGAGGATTTGGATTTAATATCTCTGAGCCTCAACTTCCTTTCCTGTAAAACTATGACATAATTGCACTTCCCTCATAAGATTGTCAGGAGAATTAAATTAAATAGTTAAAATGTTTAGCACAGTGCCTGACACATAGGATGCACTCAACAACAACTAGTTATCATTCTTCCTTCTATAAACTAGAATTTAATTGAGTTAGGCTTTTTGTCTCATGTCCACTACTTCACACAAGAAGTTTGTAGAAATTAAAGGAAACTGAGGTACACAGCAAGGAGATTTAATTTTATAATTCCACATGACCCTACCCAGCCTCTGAATGACTTGATCATATTTTCCCCCTGAGTTACTGGGTGGTTGGTTGGTTGACATTCTTTCACTCTTGTTCAATGGAATAATAGTTCTTGTGAGGTATTATAAATGCTCAGAATATCATGAAACAACATCTGACTGGGAAATTTTTTATTTCTATGGATCTTTACAGTTGCTGTGGTTTTTCTGCATGTTTGAGTATTTCTAAGGCCAGAAGGGTGTGTTTTTCTAGGGCACCCCCAAACCAATAAAAGAGTGGATAGTAAATAGGCAGTAACATCAATGAATAGAATAAGCACACCTTTGGCAGCAGTTCAAGGTGGGAGGTAGGCACGTGGGAATATGAGAATCTCAAGGAGATTCCAAAGAGGATAACTAAGAAGTCAAAATGAAAGCAGGTTCAAAAATTGGGTCTGAGGAGCTTTGGGAATTTAATCTCTCAGAGATTTATCTCTACAAGCAGACCCACACTGCAGATGGAAACATGAACATGGAAGTTCTCAAAGAAAGAGTCTGCACACCCAAAATCTCAATATGCCACTCTAAATTCCACAAACCAAAAAAGTTTCCAATATTATTTGTAGGTTTTCCAGGGTTATATGGTATTTTGAATAAGCTGTGATTTCAATATAAGTCATGTTGTGCTTTCATGTATCAAACACCTTGCCAAAGCATAAATGCTGCATGCTTGGCCTTCTGGAGGAGATAAAAGATGAGGAACACACTTATGTATGCAAAGGATGGAGAAGGACTTCTAGTTTTTGGCCTGACATTTCAATGGCTTAGAAGTCACATACCATCTTCACAACAGTAATAACTAAAGTTAAACCAACAAAAATCAAGTAACTCTTCTTAAAGAATTGGTGTCACAGGGCAAAATGGTGTCCAAAAAACTAGAAAGACAGGTGGATACAGAGAATCACAGCTTACTGGGAACAGAAGTCCCCAAGTGGAGACAGTACTGTAGGAAAATTAATTTTAGTGGCTCAACATAGACTAACCTGAAAGTCAAATACTCCAGAGGGGCCCCCAAGTTTCATGAGTTTTAGAGTTTCATTAGGTTTGCACTACAACCACCAAAGAAAAATTACCTCTTGCTTCTAGCCAGGGGAAGGGGAAAGTAAACATTTAAAAATACACCTAGAGCTTGCTATTCTCCTTAACAAAGACCTATCCTCAAAGGAAACTATTTTCCAAAGGTTAACTGACCTAGGGGAAATACTTATTTCTATGATACATTACCTTTAATGTTGGGTGAAGGCAATACACAAACCCAGACCCTCTAGCTTACTTCTCTTACCTAAGGGCAGTGAAGATGAGAAGCACTTGTGAAGGTCACAGCCCAGAAACATGAGCTCATTAAGACACTGAGGTCTAATCATGAGATTATAAAATGCTTCCCCTCCCTCAACCCCCTACCACTATATTAATAAGGTTCCTATATAATAAGAGAGCTTAGCTAAAAGAACTGCAAGTCTCAAACCTGAAAATGAAGAAATCACAAATGAAACCAAAGACAGTAAGGAAGAAACCACAAGAATGTTAGAAAAAAAAATTGGTCTGTATTCTCTGGTATTATAGGTAGATCAATAAATAGAGTCCAAACCCTAGCCAGATAAACATAAAACTTCACACTAAAGTCTTGCTTACCTCAGTTCCTTTTATTATATATGTCATGGCTGGATTACAATAAAAAATCAAAAAGTATGATAATGCTATAAGCTATGTCTGAAGAGACTAAGCAAGCATCATAACAAGAATCAACTATAGCACAGGTACTGGAATTATTAGAGTGGGAATTTCAAAGAGCTCATACGGAAAAAGTTGCATAGGTGAACAGATAAATGAAAGCTCTAAGAATTAAAGGGAACTGTTAAAAAGTTTTTAAAAATTTTTAACAAATTAAAAATATCTTCAATGACCCATCAGTAAATGGAACACAGTTGAAGAAATAATCAGTAAGCTTGAGTATATAACAACAGAAACGTCCAAACTGAAAAGCAAATAGAAAACAAAAATTAAAGCTAGAAAATTGCCTGTGGGACAATTACAAAAGACGGAATAAATGCATAATGGGGATATCAGAAGGAGAAAAGAATAGGAAAAAATATTTGGAATAAAGTCTGAGAACTTCCTAAAATTAATAACACATCAAGCCACAGATTCAAGAAGTGCAGAGAACATCAAACAAGATGAAGAAGGAGGAGAAATCTGACACCTAAGAACACCATATTCAAACTGCAAATAATCAAAAACAAAGATAAACTTAAAGGACTCAGAGGTGGGGCAACTGAATGCCTCAGTTGGTTAAATGCCCAAATCTTGATTTTAGCTTGGGTCGTGATCTCAGGGTCATGGGATCAAGCCCCACATTGGGCTCTACATGGAGTCTGTTTGTCCCTCTCCCTCTGCTCTTCCCTGCCAATTGATCTCTCTCCCTATTTCTAAAATAAATACATAAAATCTTAAAAAAAAAAAACCCACACACAAAAAAACCACACTCAGAAAGAAAACAAACATCTTACCCGGAAAGAAACAAATATAAGAATTACATTGAAGATATCTTCAGAAACCAATGAAACAAGAACATAGTGGACTGAATTCTAGGTCAAACACTAAAATGAGTGTTAGAATTATAATCAATATGTAAAGTGAGGAGGAACAATGGAATAACAAAATGTTAGGTTAAAATAGGGGGAAAAAGAAAAAACAAATAAAAAACAAAGAACAAGGTCAATCAACAGAAAAGTTACAAATATGTTATCTATTAAACCAGCTATGTCAATAATCATTTTAAATGTGAATGGTCTAAGTGTACCAATTAATAGACAGATTGAGTGGATTAAAACAAAAAAAAAGGTGCACCTGGGTGGCTTAGTGGGTTAATGGTGCCTTTGGCTCAGGCTGTGATCACAGAGTCCTGTGGTTGAGCCCTGTGTCAGGCTCCCTGCTCGACAGGGTAGTCTGCTTCTCCCTCCACCCCTTCCCCTGCTTGTACTCCCTCTCTCTCTTTCTTGCTCTCTCTCTCTCTCTCAAATAAATAAACAAGCTCTCAAAAAAAAAAAAAAAAAGATCCAACTACATGTTTTCTTCAAGAAATCTACTTTAAATATAAATATACAGACAAATTGAGAGTAGAGGAATGGAGAAATCTATATTATGCTAACATGAATCAAAAGAAATCTGAGGTATATTAATCTCACACAAAGCAAATCTCAAAGGAAAATCACCGGAGATAAAAAGGGCATCAAATCTCCAAGAGGACAACAATGTTGTATGTGAACACTGCCTAACAACAGTGTCAAATTACATGGGTCAAAACTGATAAAATCATGAGGAGAAATAGACAAATCCACTATTATAAATGAAGATTTTTAACTGCTCTTCATCAGTAATTGACAAATCTAGCAGGCACAAAGTAACAATACAGCTGAATTGAACAGCACCATCAACCAACCAAGTATTGTATTTCCACAATACTTGATGAAATCATAGGATACACATTCTTCTCTAGGTCACATAGAACATTCACCAAGATAGGTGATATTCTGAGCTACAAAGCATATTTTAACAAATTTAAAAGAAATCCTGCAATGCATATTCTCAGATCACATTGGAATTAAACTAAAAATTAGTAAAAGAATAAAGATAGAAAATAGCAAGATATGTAGAAATTAAACAATAATGTCTAGCTCATGAATCAAAGATGTCTCAAAAGAAATGGAAAAATAGTTTTAACTAAATAAAAACACAACTTACCAAAATGTGTGAGATGCAGCAAAAACAATGCTTAAAGGTAAATCTGTAACATTGAAAACATTTGTCAGAAATGAAGATCTAAATTCAATAATTGGTCACCTTAAGAAACTAGAAAAATAAGGGCAATATAAATCCAAAGTAAGCAGAAGAAAACCAACATTAAAATGAGAGAAAAAAATCTAATTTGACAACAGGAAAACCACAGAAAAATTAATGAAAACCAAAGCTGGTTATTTAAAGAGATCAATAAAATTGATAAACTATAGCCAGGTTATCCAAGAAAAACTAAAGAGAAGACAAAAATTACTAACATCAGAAATTAAAAACCGACTATCACTACTGATCCAATGGACATTAAAAGGATAATAAATAATATTAAGAATAACTCTATGCTCCTGAATTTGATAGCTTAGGTGAAGTAGGCTTATTCCTTAGAAGACATAATGTAATCATACTGACACCAGGAGGAATAAATAATCAATACAAGCCCAAGTCTATTATAGATACTTAATCAATAAATAACAATCTGCCAAAGTCAGAAAGCATCAGGGCCACACACTTTCTCTGTGAATTCTAACATTTAAATGATACCAATTTTCTACAATTTATTCCAGAAAATTGAAGTAGAGAGAAGACCTCCCAATTCATTCTTTGAGGCCAGCATCACCTAAGCACCAAAACAAAACCAAGCCATTATCAAAAAAAGGGAAATTACAGACCAATAATTTTCATGTGGAAGTAAAAATTTAGCAAATTGAATCCAACAATATATAAAAAGAATTATTTGTTAATTATACATTAATAAAAAAGTTACACATCATAACCAAGTAGGATTCATCTCAGGTACATAAAGCTTGTTCAACAACAACTAAAAGTCATTTAATGTAAACTATCAAATATATAGGCTAAAGAAAAATCATCACATAATGCTATTGATAGATGCAGAAAACACATTTGATAAAACTCAACTCAACACCCATTTCAGGTAAAACTCTTAGCAAACCAGAAACAAAAGAGAACTTTTTCAATTTGGTAAAAAATATCCACAAAAAGACCCATAGCTGACATCATTCTTGATGGGAAGAAATTAGTTCTTAAGATATGGAACAAGACCAGAATGGCCCCTCTCACCATACTATTTAACATTATACTAGAAGTTCTAACTAATATAACCAGATGAGGTAAGAAAGTAAAAGATACACAAATTGTAAATCAAGAAATCAAATTATCTCTGTTTGAGATGAAATGACTGTCTATGTAGAATATCTGAATGAATTGACAAAAAAATCCTAGAAATAATAATTATAGCAACTTTGCTGAGCACAAAGTTAATATATAAAATGCAACTTCTCTTCTATAAACCAGCAGTGAATGATGGAATTTGAAATTAAAAAGAACAACATTTACATTAACACCAAAAAATAAATACTTTCATGTCATATGTATAAAGTATATATGAGAAAAACTACAAATACTGATGAAAAAAATCAAAGATCCAAATAAATGGAGAGACATCTATGTTCATGGATAGGAAGATGCGGTATTTTTTAAAATGTCAGTTGTTCCCAAATTGAACCATAGATTTAAGACAATTAAAACCAAAGAAAGTTATTTCATGGATATTGAAAAACTGATTCCAAAATTAATATAAGCCCCAAAACATATAAACACTTGAAACACAATATGAAAACAATCAAATTTAAAAATGAACAAGATATGGAATACATCTCTCACCAAAGAAGACATACAGAAGGGAAACAAATACATGAAAAGAAACACAACATAATACGTCATTAGGGCAGTGAATATTTAAAAAATGAGATATCACTACATACCTATTAAAATGACTAAAATCCAAAACACTGACAGCACTATGTACTGGTGGAATGTAGAGCAAAAGGAACTTTCACTCATGCATGGAAGTGCAAAATGGTACAGCCACTTTGGAAAACAGTTTGACAGTTTCTTATAAAGGTGAATACAGTCTTACCTTAATCTTGCTTTTTAGGTATTTAAGCAATTTAATTAAAAAATACACGTCTACATAAAAACCTTCACATAAACTTTGAGAGATTCATAAATGCCCCCAAATTGGAAACAACCAAGATATCTTTCAACAGGTGAAAGGATTAACAAACCAAGGTACATGCATAGAATGTGATCTAAAGAAAGGCATCTCAAGCCACAGAAAGACATGGAAGAACTTTAAATGTATAGTGCTAAGTGAAAGAAGTCTGAAAAAGCTCCACACTGTGTGACACCAAGTATAAAAGATTCCAGAAAAGGCAAAGCTATAGAGATAGTAAAAAGAAAAAAAAAATAGTAAGTGGTTGCCAGGAATTTGGGGCCAGGAGGGATGACTAGGGTAGCAAAAGGATTTTAGGGTAGTGAAACTATTCTATACAAAACATGATGCTACACATTTTTCCAAACCCATAGAGCGATATAGCATAGCAATCCTTAACGAAGTATAGAATCTATATAGTAATAATTTATTAACATTAGTTCACGAACTGTAACAGCTATAATGCCAATTCAGGATACTGATAAAGGAAATTGTGGGCAGGTATAGGTACAGAGGACAGGAAGAGACGGGTGTACAGGAAATCTGTGTACTTTCTGCTTAACTTTTCTGTAAATCTAAAATGTTTCTAAAAAAAAATAAAGTCAGTTAAAAAAAAAAAAAAAAGGTTGGGTGGGGAGGGAGGCAGGAAAGGTTGTGTAATGCCTTTCCTTTCTACAGTCCAAATAGTTGCTTTGTATATTCTATGTGGTGGTTAGAGCACAAGTCAGTGTGGTAGGCTGCAGAGTATTTTCAGCATTATTGATTTTTGCTTCCCTGCAAAACAATGCGACTGAGGACACCTTGTAACTAGTTTTTTACTAATCCTGATGTATCTTAAGAAGGTAGAACAGTGAATGGAGATATGAGAAGGGAGTTAAAAGAATCCTTTATTTTTTAATAGTTCTCAACATTTGTGCATATGTGACATATCCAGATATAAAAATTCACATATGCACATAAACATTTGAGTATAAGCTATTCATTAAGTATTGCTATGTAGTAAGATGTTGCACTGTGACATGTGCGTTGTGTGCATGATGGAGGGTGAGGAGGGAAAATTTAAATATTATAGTCAAGGTAGGTCACCTTGAGGAGGTGAAAGTTTAGTCAAGTATGAGAAGTAGTTATCTACTTGAAGAGATCAAAAGAAGTATTCCAGAGAGATGGTACAGCAAGTGCAAAGGCTCTGAGGCTGAAAGGAGTTTACTGTTGTCATGTTTTGGTTTTTGTATTTTTTTAAAGAAAGGTGCCCCATGCAACTTACATTCATATGCTCAAATTATTCTCTACTTAAAATACATAATATATAATTGTTACATCATGCAACATCTTTGCTTTTGTGAGTTCCTCAGTCTGGAACAGTTCTCATCTTATATATCTGTTAAAATTTAAGACCCAACTCAAATGCTTCCTACTCCATGGCATTTCTTATTTTACTGTTTCGATCTCCCAGCCAAATTTATTTACCATTATCCATCTATTATAATTAGCTATTTGCATGTTTTCTTTCTTCAATGGGTAAATAACATATGGGATTGGATTTTAAAAAAGTTTATTGAATTTAATTGAAATGTCCAACTCTTACTGATTGGTCAGGAAACTCTCATAAGACCCAAAGGATCAAAAGAGATACTATCTTTTTCTTCTTTAGTTTGTTAGGAAAGTAGCATAACTAATTTATCAAGAATTTCAAGTACAAGATATCTGCTGTATAACACTTTGCCATGGTCAATAATATTGTACACTAAAAAATTTGTTAAAAGAGTTTATCTCATCTTAGCTGTTTTTACCACAACAAAGTAAATTTTTTTTAAAAAACATTTATAGCACATGTATTGAAAGAAAAAGGATGTAACTTCCTGGCAACACCAAAATAAAAAAATTTTCATCAAAAAGTGGTATCGGGGCGCCTGGGTGGCTCAGTTGGTTGGGCGACTGCCTTCAGCTCAGGTCATGATCCCGGAGACCCGAGATCGAGTCCAACATCGGGCTTCCTGCTCAGCGGGAAGCCTGCTTCTCCCTCTCTCATTCCCCCTGCTTGTGTTCCCTCTCTGGCTGTGTTTCTCTCTGTCAAATAAATACAATCTTTAAAAAAAAAGAAAAGTGGTATCTGGTCAATAACCTCTACTAAAGCATATTTGAACTTCTCACTAAAATACTGAAGAAAAGAAAAGATGGGAACTCAAAAGGCTACCACATATTGCAATGGCCTTAATTTTAAGGTAGATGGACATTAGACTAAGAAAAACCTATCTATTTTTTAGTTTATGGGAGATACAGAATTTGGTTATTGAACTAGAAGCTGCTGCACAAAAGTTAGAAGATTCTCTACCATCACAATCTGGAAAGCTGGAATAACATTCTCCCCTTCCCTCCTGGGTGCTTCACAATAACGTGGAAAAATGCACTCCACCTTTTTCATCCCACTCTATTTCCTAATGTCATCACTCTTTTTTTATTGAAGTATAACTGACATATAATATCTTATGAATTTCAGGAATATATCATAATAATTTGACATTTTTATATATTACAAAATGATCCCAATAAATCTAATTACCATCTATCACCAAAATTATTACAAGATTATGGACTCTATTCCCTATGCTGTATATCATTCTTTAAAACTGTTCATTATGAAATGTACCTACAAATAAATTTTAAGAAAAATAATAAAATTAAAATACTACCACCCAGTCTAGAGACATCAGTTCTCCTTCATCTATTCTGCTCCACTGCCTATGAAAAGGAGACAGAACTTTTCTTGCCTATAGAGGAGGAGCCTGAAAGCTTAGGTCACTCTGAATGCTTGAAGGATATTCCATAGGGATAACTAATTCTGAGTCGGGTCTGACCTGCTCTGTTCCATAGAGAGGGGGTCTGGCAGCCTGGAAAAGCTCAAATCTTTCCAAGTCTATGGCTTTCTTTCATTTCACACCAATACTGAGCTAGGTAAAGCAGGGACTGCCATTTAAAAAAAAATAATGTAAATGAAGGAAAGAAAGATTAAACCTTGATATACCATAAGTTGTTTCACATGTGTTTGCTGAATAAGTTCATGATTGCTTACAGTAATTCACAATGATATTTTATGGAAAAGGATTTCAGTGATTCTTACAACTCCCTTAGGAATTACTGTTTTGTTTTGTTTTGTTTTTCTCCCTATATATAACTTTTTAAATAGTAGCAACAATTGGTCATCAATTGATTTTTTTTTTTTTTTAAAGATTTTATTTATTTGACAGAGAGAAACACAGCTAGAGAGGGAACACGAGCAGGGGGATTGAGAGAGGGAGAAGCAGGCTTCCTGCTCAGCAGGAAGCCCGATGTGGGGCTCGATCCCGGGTCTCCGGGATCATGACCTGAGCCGAAGGCAGTGGCTTAACCAACTGAGCCACCCAGGTGCCGCCGACATCAATTGATTTTATGCAATAACCAGTCTTAGAAAGGTTAAAGTAACTTTATAGGAAAAGGTTAATTTTTTCCATTTTTGTAACTGTGATAAAACTAAAATATTTCATAGTCAAATAATTCTGTTATTAAAGTTTTATAAAATTCATTCCATTAGTTTGACTTTTAAACTTTTGTAGTTTTGCACTTTTATATGTTATCTTTTGTGAAACTGCTGGTGTCATTATTTTATTTCACCATGAAGTGACATTTACAAAAGATCAGGAACAGAGATACTCAGGACTTATGATGATGAAGAAACAGTTCAACATTTCTAAAACCTGAAAGATATCCACATAGTAAATTTTGTGAAGGAAACAATTACCCTGTAAAGATTGTTAGTAATTGGTATGACGGTATATTTTAGAAGTCTCAGCAATGGCAAAGGAGAAACTTCACTCAAAAGCTCAAGTTATGCCCTCCAACCCAACATAAGGGAAAGTCATTATTTAAAAAAACAAACAAACCTACTTTTATTGAGCTTTGTAATGTTCATAACATTTCAGGAGATGTCAGTTTTGTGGAGGACACAAGATAGGCACATGTAGATTACAATAAAGTATTGCTATGTAATTAAATGCTAAAGAGATACACTCAGTGAATATTATAATAATCAGGGTTTTATTTTTTTTAAGATTTTATTTATTTATAAAATAAATGACAGAGAGAAACACAGCTAGAGAGGGAACACAAGCAGGGGGAGTGAGAGAGGGAGAAGCAGGCTTCCTGCTGAGCGGGGAGTCCAATGTGGGGTTTGATCCCAGGATTCCAGGATCATGACCTGAGCCAAAAGGCAGATGCTTAATGACGGAGCCACACAGGTGCCCCTAATCAGGGTTTTAAAAAAGACTAAGGAAGTGAAGTTTTAACTGATCCTTAAGCGATAGAAATTATTTGAACAGACAGGTAGATAAGGGAGGATATAACAGTTCAGAAGAACAGCTAAAGTTGAATATGAACATATCAAAGCAGTATTAGTGGAGAAAAATAAAATGCAGTGACAGGCAAATTGTCTTAACTTACAAATTTAGGGTAAGAGAATCTCAAAATTAGAAGATACAAATTTCCTTCTGGCTCAGTCCTTACTATGCCCATTAATCCCCTCTACAGCACTCTCAGTGAATGGCCACCAATTTTTGCTGTAATACCTTCAATATCATTCCTTCTGCTGCAGTGCTGATCTGCCCTAGATACTACAAGTCTATTCTTTGCACCACGCCAAAATCCTACCCCTGTTAAGTTCTACTCGTTGGTTCTTATTTTGTCCTCCAGAAATAAGTCTTTGCAGAATTGTTTATAAGCCCTTCAGATCTTTATTGTGCAAATATCTAGTTCTGCCAATGCCACTTATTCTATAACTAAAATTTAGTATCAGGGAGAAGAATGTAGAGCTGACCTAAAGCCACTGTGAAGAGAACAGGCATATTCTTCAATAAACCCAAAGAACTAGAGATTAATGTGTGATGGACCATAAGCAAAGCAAATGATGGGAAATTACTCCAAAATGAACAAAAAATGCCTGCTATTTCCATGAAAGGGACCAAGGGAAATAATTTAAATACTCTAGTAAGAATTAATAATCAGAAATATCTTCTATTCCTTCATCCCTTTCCCTTCTCTTCATTTACAGACGAGGCTTAAAAGGCACTAAATTCTCTGCTCATAGAATAAAAACACCAATTGCAGATGAACAACTTTGATCCTCAGTTCTCAATTAATACAGTTCTCACAGTACAAGTGAACTCTGCCCCTACTCCAAACCCTACTCTGCCAGTAATTTTTCCCTTCATCTCACATACACCTTGTTCACACTTTCTGACAAGTAAGAAAATTGATTTATATGACTTACATTTTCCCCTTTCTCTCTTCAACTCTTCTATCAGTGAAGGCGCTAATGAACGGACAAAGGGTAGGAGGAAGATGGTGGGAAGTTGAGAGACAGAAGGACAGGAAGGGAAAGAAGGTCAAACAGTCAAGCTGGTTGTTTCTCAGAACTATGAGTGTGGTCATTTCCAGTATCCACATGGCCCCAGAGGCTTTCACCATTTGCCAAAGTCTCTGGGGTTCTCCAAGTGCTTCCCATTCGCACCACTGCAATGAAAAAAAACTGGATGTACAGCCAAATTAGTGGCCTTTATTTTATGAAAACCTCTATGTTGAGCTAAAAGCAGTGTTCTATAAACAGGCATCAAACAAAAAAAACAAAAACAAAAATCCTTAGACTTCAGACCATTAATTTAAGATCTCTAAGAATATATAACACAAATTTCTTAGTGCACATCAGCAAAGGGGTATCATAAAGTCACTTTAATAGGAAGAGCTCAAATGTTGCTGGGGCATTACCTCTTACTAATGTAGGATTCCAACAGATGTTTCCCACAAACTTGCCAACTTGTCTACTTCTATTTTTGCCGCTCCACTGGGTACAGGGGTCTATACTTCTCTACATCTTTTCACCTTATCCAGCAAAGCAATCCCCTTTGTGTATCTCCATCTTTTAAGTAGAGAAGTACATTAACCATCAGACATGGGTCCAGTGAGAACAAAGCTAAGAGACACAGTTGACTGTCAGAAACCAAGCTGTCTTCAGGGGTGTCCATCCAAATGAGACCTTGTTCCCTGTTGCCACTCTAAAAGATTACCATCAACTTATAGCTTAACCAACAAAAACTTAATATGATAGTTAGTCTTAGAGGGATAAAATAAAAGTGTCAGCTGAGCTGGTTCCCTCTGGAGGCTCCAGGGGAGAATCTGTTTCTTGCCCTTTCTAGCTGCTAAGGTTGCCCATGCTCCCCAGTTTGTGGCCACATCACTCCAATATCTGCTTTTGCCTCCACAGTGTTCTTTCCTCCTCCATAGGCAAATATCCCTCTGCCTCCCTCTTGCAAAAACATATGATTATATTTAGGACCACCTGAATAACCAGGATAATCTCCCCTATATCGAGATTCTTAATCAGATGTGAAAAAGTCCTTTTGCCACAGAGGCTAATATTCATGGGCTGTAGAACTAAGGCCTGAATATTCTGGGGGAGCATTATTCATCCTACCACAGCTCTACCACCAGATCAGACTTATAGTGTTGGCTTCTCATTTAGCATTAGTTTTATGCCAAGGTCTTAAATGCAACTACTAAGCATAGCCTTGACTTGAACTGACAGCATGTATTACTGACTTAGTCAGACAGTTTTTCAGATATGTCTTCATTTACCTGAAACCTATAAGCCAATATTATAATTCTATGATATAGATTAAGTTCTATACTGCTCAGAGAGATGGAAGGGCTTTGCCCAAGATAACTCAAACTAACACTGGAATACAGAATCCTGCTTTCCTCATCAAACTAAAGCTCCTCTGTTAACATCACAAAGATTACAACCTGAATTTGCCTCAGTCTTCCTAACTTATTTCTACCCTGGTTGGTGAATGCTCTTTCTTCACGAGGAGTCTGGCACCAGTCCAGATCCTATGTGCGCATTCAGGCCTGACCCTAAGCAATTCCAAGACTTTGGCTACCCAGCCCCATGGAGGAAGGCTACCCACACCACATAACCAATACATTGCCATTTTCTGCGGGGAATTGCAGTCGAGGGCTTGACCTCCAACCCACCATTCCCTAGGCAAGCCATACACATGGGCACATCTACATTCTTAGCCTAGGTGCTTCCATTCAAAGACCTCAGTATTGGGGACCACGGTGGAGGTACTTTTCTCCACTTTGACTCAGAACTCTTCCACTCAGCCCTCTCCACCCTGTGGGTCCATGAAAAGATGGAAGCCTTTGTGGGGGCACTCATCAGGAGTAAGAGGATTCCTCGTGTACTGCATCCACTTGACTCTCACCCAGTGATGTTCTATGGAACATGTTCTATGAAAATGGAACACTGGACAGCTGGAGGCTCACTTTACCTCACTGTTGCAGTAAGTGATTAAAAGCTTGATTGTTACTTTTGATGTAGCTCATTTCTCTGACCCCCTTAATACCTGACTGTTTCACACACACCCCTACCAGTTCTGCCCTTCCTCGCTCCATATATTCAAAGCCTACTTACTTTTCTAATCCCAATCTAACTCCCATAAGATGTTTCCACCACCACACTCCTCTTTTACTTTTTTATTTCCCTTATAGCTTACTGCTCATTTGTCTGCTACTCTTATTGTTTCTGTTCCATGAAACCTAGCTCACTTTCCCTAAAGGATTTTTGTCTAATGTAGGTATATGTTATCATGTATCCTTTTATATATTATGTTCAATTAGCCAACAGACAGTACCTTTAATAGTAACTCAATAGATACTTGACTAATTTATAAGAATCTATTAGAGACTGATAAACAGATTATAGCATCCTTTTAGAATATATACTCACTACAATCATACTGTGTAGATTATTTATAGAGCTACTGAAGACCAGACAAAAACTACCAATTAAGACATACTTCTCTTCTCCTCAAGTTCCCATTGGGATGTCACTATTTCATCTTAGCAGAATCTTATTTTTTCCTAAGGCACTTACTGCATGTATGCATAACAGTATATTAAATGCCTGGGAGAGGAAGAAAAAAATTTTACCAGAGGAAATCCTGGAGCTAGTATCTGATTCTAAGAAAGAGATGTAATGCCTTAAGGATTAATAAATATACTCTCTAAAGGATTCCTTTTTAAGTGTGTGCATGTGTATCTATGTGTGTGTATGTGTGTATATATATATATATATATATATATATATATATATATATACACATTCCTATTGGCTAAATAAATGTTCCAAACTCTTAACATTATATGTATCATGAGTTACTTGAGTAATAACTATTCATGTTTGCCTTCCTCAAAAATTTGCATGATTGGGCGCCTGGGTGGCTCAGTAGGTTAAGGCCTCTGCCTTCAGCTCAGGTCATGATCTCAGGGTCCTGGGATCGGGGCCCACATCGGGCTCTCTGCTCGATGGAGCCTGATTCCTCCTCTCTTTCTGCTTGCCTCTCTGCCTACTTGTGATCTCTCTCTCTGTGTCAAATAAATAAATAAATAAATAATCTTTAAAAAATATTTGTATGATTCCTCAAATTTGTTTAGTTTTGCAAACTTTCAAAATGATTTCACATACACAAGCTTTATCAGTGCCCCATCCTACAGCTTGACACTAAACAGACATTCAGCAACAAAATTTAGATGACTTGGAGCCTCAGCTGTGGTAGAGTTAGATTATCATCCCTATTTCAATCTTGGGGCTTATCAATACCTCCCTTTAAAATACAAACTTTTCTATTCCCTGTCTTCGAACAAAATAATGTGAGATGTAAGGTAAATTTATCTAGCCAAATTATGTTTTCACGTCTTCACTTATCCTCTTACAGAGACTTTTAAATGTGGAGATTGTTCTGAAAGCATCCTGCTAACCAGGCATTTCTTCTTGGGATACAAAAGCTTAAAATTAAATAAAAAGCATCTCTTTTCAGTTTTCCACAGAAACAAGTAACAGTCTTGAAGTGCTTATTCCTGGATATACAGTTAAGACATGAGACATGAGACATATAAACTTCTGTACAGATGATTCAATGGAGACTCAAACTCACAGGTTATGTCCTAGAGGAGAACTTAGTGTCTGATAATAATGTAATCTCAACTCATCTGCTTATGACTATTCAAAAAAAAACAAAAAAACTTCTCCATCTTTCACCTCCTCTAAATGTACATATGACAACATTTTATATTTTTGTTTCATTTTTTTCCCTAAGCTATTGCCCATGAATCTCTGTAGAGTTGTTCATGTCTCTAGAACCAAAAGACTAATTATCCATGTGATCACTGATCCTTGCTTTCTTGACCTGTAAATTGGATCACAACTCCCAAAGTTCCATTTTATCTCTGACACTTAAAGGTTATTTTTTTGCCTCTGATTTTAGGGAGGAGTCCAGCCATGACTTTAGTGAACTACTTTTCCTTTTATTTTGGCAAACAATGGTTTCCCACTTAGGGACCTACCTACTTCACTGTAAATGAGCCAAAAACATCATTCTTGAAGGATGGACTCCCATAGAACATTTGGTGGCTAAAATAACTTGCTTCACTAAAGAGTCGTAGAGACAAATTATGAGTTTATTCAGAACAGAGTCCCTTAAAGTCCCCCTTGACTATTTTGATGGAATTAGTTCTGATAGAATTATAGTTAAGATATCTGGATGTGTCAGAGTTGTGCCTTAATAGTTTCTGCTCTGGGCTATTTCAAATGTTAAATTACCTAAAATGGAAGTCTCTCTGGTACTTCAGTAACTAAAACCTCTAAAATGATATGTCACAGACTATGGCCTCTAAGTAAGATCATGCGTACATTTTCTTCACCTATTATTCTGATTCGTGGAAAAGAACTTTATGACAAGAATTAATCTAGCATTATAAACAATATTAATAATTAAAATATTAAAGTGTAACTTTTATTATTTAGAGATCACAAGGCTTGTTCTATTAAAAATAACTACAAGTAAGTAATCTCATAAAATACAATACAGATGTTTCTTTTATTATGTGGTGACTGATACTGACAATAGCCTTTTCAGGTAGTAGTGATGAATTGCCAGACACTGCTTAGCTTTTAAACATCATAATTGTCCTTAATCCTTTAAGGAATATTATTATCCCCACTTTAATGTTGAAGACCTAAAATCTCAAGCAACTAACAAACATATGCCAGTTTGATTTCAAATCTCAGGTTCTTAGACACTGTACCACCCTGGCTCTCTCAAAAGAGTGGGATTTATTTTAACATCCCCTGCTCCTTGTTTGTAGCCTATCAACTGCAAACCACAAAAATTGTAACTTGATGACACTGCTTCTATCCATCTCTTGTATATTCCATTGCTGGCAACAACCATGATCCTCATTATTTCTACACTGGACAACATTCAACAGTATTTTAAAAGGATCATTCCTCATGGGCCAATTATAATGAGAATGCAAGTATGGTTCAATATTTGCAAATCAATAAGCATGATTCACCACATTAAAAAAAGAGGGATTGAAAGCATATGATCATCTCAATGATAGAGAAAAAAGTCTGATGAAATTGACATCTGTTCATGATAAAAACTCTCAAAAAAAATGGCATTAGAGAGAACATACCTCAACATCAAAAAAGCCCTATATGACAAACCCACAATTAACAATATAGTCAATGGTAAAAATCTCAGAGCTTTTCCCCTAAGGAGCAAGACAAAGATGTTTTACTCCTGCTACTTTTTTTTTATTGTTACTTAAATTTTTTTCCAGTGTTCCAAGATTCATTCCCCATTCCCCACATCCAGTGCTCAATGCAATAGGTGCCCTCAGTACCCACCAACAGGCTCTCCCATCCCCCCACCCCCCTCCTTCCAAGTCCCTCAGTTTGTTTCTGTGTCCAAAGTCTCTCATGCTTCGTTTCTCTCCCTGGATTACCCTATTTCCCATTTACTTTCCTCCTCCTACTGGCCTCTACATTACCCCCTATGCACCGCAAGTAAGTGAAACCATGTGATACTTGACTTTCTCTTCTTGGCTTAGTTCACTCAGCATAATCTCTTCCAGTCCAGTCCATGTTGCTACAAAAGTTGGATATCCATCCTTTCTGATGAAGGCATAGTATTCCATTGTATATATGGACCACATCTTCTTTATCCATTCATCTGTTGATGGGCACCTTGGCTCTTTCCACAGTTTGGTGATTGTGGCCATTGCTGCGATGAACATTGGGGTACATGTGGTCCTTCTTTTCACTACATCTGTATCTTTGGGGTAAATGCCCAGTAGTGCAATTGCAGGGTCATAGGGTAGCTCTCTCTTTAATTTTTTAAGGAATCTCCACACTGTTTTCCAAAGTGGCTGCACCAGTTTACATTCCCACCAACAGTGCAAGAGGGTTCCCCTTTCTCCGCAGCCTCTCCAACACTTGTTGTTTCCTGACTTGCTAATTTTGGCCATTCTGATTGGTGTAAGGTGGTATCTCAGTGTGGTTTTGATTTGTATTTCCCTGATAGCTAGTGACGCTGAACATTTTTTCATGTGTCTGTTAGCCATTTGTATATCTTCTACAGAGAAGTGCCTCTTCATGTCTCTTGCCCAATTTTTGATGTGTTCATGTTCTTTTTGGGTGTTGAGTTTGAGTAGTTCTTTATAGATCTTGGATACCAGCCCTTTGTCTGTAGTGTCATTCGCAAATATCTTCTCCCATTCTGTGGGTTGCCTCTTTGTTTTGTTGACTGTTTCCTTTGCTGTACAGAAGCTTTTTATTTTGATGAAGTCCCAGAAGTTCATTTTCGCTTTTGTCTCCTTTGCCTTTTTGGAATTGAGTTGTGTGTGTCATATAAGGAAAGGGTCCAATTTCTATTCTTTTGTATGGGGATATGTTTTCCCCAAACCACTTACTGAAAAACCTTTCTTTACCTATACTGTATTCAACCTTGTTGAAAATCAGCTAACTGTTTGTAGGGATTATTTTTGAGCTCTCTGTTCTATTCCATTGGTCTATGTCTATTTTTATGCCAGTCATTGTTTTAATTGCTCTGTGAAATGGTCACCAGATACCCAAGATGGCAGTTGTGAGGCCAACTAGGACATCTGACCCTAGGTAAGCCAAACAATATAAACATTTCCCTGAACTTGGAGCTGGAAAGTACCCAACTGGCCCTGGCCAATTACAAAGCTGTAATAAATCACCCCACTGCACTATCGTACATAACCAGCTGCTCCCACTTCTGTAAAAGAATAAGCTTACTGCTGTCGCTTTGCTATTGAATGGAGTCATGTCCACCTGGATATGTTGTTCCTTTGGAGACATGCCCACCAAGGTTTGTTTCATTTCTTTGGAGATATGCCCACCAGGACAGGTTTCGTTTCTTTAAAAACCCAGACCACCCTAGGGTTGGGGCCCTTGGAGAGACTGGACTCTAGCAAGTGGTCGCTGGCCAGCTATAATAAACCCCTCATTGTTTAACCCTTAATGGTGTTGGCAGCGATTCACTGAGCATGCCCTATAACAATTCTAGCTTTGTAGCATAATCTGAAATCAGGAAGTATGATGCCTCCAGTTTTGTTTCTCTTGTCCAAGATTGCTTTGGCTACTGGGTTTTTGTTTTGTTTTTTGTTTTTGTTTTTTTGGTTGCTTTGGATCCTTAGGGACTAGGATAGAGTTTTTTGGGGGGGGGGGATTTCTATAGGGATTTCATTGAATCTATATATCACTTTAGGTAGCATGGACATTTTAACAGTATCAAGTTTTCCAATTTGTGAATATAATGTCTTTCCCTTTATTTGTGTCTGCTTAATTTCTTGCATCAGCATAGTGCAGTTTTCAGTGTACATCTCTTTCACCTCTCTGGTCAAGTTTATTTCCCAGTATTTTTGATGCTATTATAAATGAGATTGTGTGGGGAGCCTGGAACCTAGCGGTGTCAACAGGTGAGGTGTAGCTTCTGGACTCACTAGCTCGGATGTTCGTGGCCGTGCAGGTTAGAGTTAAGGAGAGAAACTCCTGGTATCTGTCTATTGGGGCTCCCACTCGGACGAGAGCAACAATAGTGCACGAGGAAGCAAGCATGTAGGCTAGAGGCAGCAGTGGTCACATAGGCAGTGGTAGTCACGTAGGCAGTTTTCCTTGTTATTGTCACCACCTCTTGTTCGATTGGTACAGTCCACTATAAAAAGCTTTGTAACCCTAAATAAAATTGGCATTGCTTGGACATCATCTGCTTTGTCCCTCCTGTCCCCATCTCTTTTATTCTTCAGCTTGTCTTTGTCTTTGTTTTCTCATCTCCTTGCTCTCAGGTTCAGCTTACATTGTCCTGCCGGCCGCAACAGGTTTGTTTTAGTTCCAAGTTTGATCACCATCATTTTTCTTATTGCTTTTGTATTCTTGATCTCATTTCTACTCTAATCTTATTTTTTACTTACTTTCTAACTAAATTCCAGTTAGTTAACACAGTGTAATATTAATTTCAGGTGAACAATGTGATTCAATGGTTTTATACAATACCTGGTGCTCATCACAAGTGCACTCCTTAAACCCCATCACCTATTTAACTCAACCCCATTCCACACCCCTGGAACCATCAGTTTGTTCTCTATAATTAAGAGTCTCTGCCTTGGTTAGCCTTTTTTTTTTTCTCCCTTTGCTCATTTGTTTCTTAAATTCCACTTAACTTAAATTCCAATTACTTAATTTCCATTAGTTGTGATTTTTTCCATTTTTCTTTTATGAATAATTTCTAGTTTCATTCCACTATGGTCAGAAAAGAGATTTGGAATTCTTTCAATCTCCTTAAAAATTTTAAGGCTTGTTTATGACCTAGCATGTTATTGTCCTAGAGAATGTTTCATGTGCACCTGAAGAAAATATATTCTGCTGCTCTTTAGGTGGAATATTCAGTGTATGCCTCTTAGGTCTATTTGGTCCATAACATAGCTTAAATCTGCTTTTTCATTGATTTTCTGTCTGGATGACTTATCCATTACTGAAAGAGGGGTATTGAAGTCTCCTACTGTTTTTATATTACTGTCTATTTTCCCCTTGAGTTCTATCAGTGTTTGTTTTACATAATTAGGTCCTCTGATGTTGGATACATATATAATTGCTATATTTTCCTATTGAATTGACCCCTTTATCATTATATAATGACCTTGTCTTTTGTAACAGTTTTTCACTTAAAGTTTATTTTGTGTGATATAAATTAGACACCCTGCTCTCTTTCGGTTACCATTTGGACAGAATATTTTTTTTTCCATCTCTTCACTTTCAGCCTATTTGTGTCTTTAAATCTAGAGTCTCTAGTAAACAGCATACAGTTGAATTTTATCTGTTCAACCACTCTATATCTTTTATTAGTGAGATTAATCCATTTACATATAAAGTACTTACTGATAAGAACTTACATCATCATTTTGTTGTTTTCTGTCAGCTTTGTAGTTCTTTTCTTCCCCATTTCCTTTACTGCTGTCTTGATAATTTGATGATTTTTCTATAACGATGTATTTGAACTCTTTACTCTTTTTTCTAGCTACTATGGGTTTTTCCTTCATGGTTATTATGACACTTACATAAAACTTATCACAGTCTATTTTAAGCTGATAACAATTTAACCTCAACCACATACAAAACTTCACTTTTACTTCTCTCACACTTCGTTACTGATATTAAAAATTGTTTATATTGTGCATAACCATTTTTTGTAGTTTTAGTTAATTCTTAATATTTTCATCTATTTTTATACTAGGGTTAACCATGACATGCATCACCATATCAGTATGTTATTCTATATTTGCCTAAATATTTACTTTTTCCAGTGAGATTTAGACTTTCATATGCTTTTGCTATTTGATATCCCTTCATTTCAACTTGAAGAACTCCCTGTAGCCTTTTTTTTTTTTTGGTAGTGGTGATAAACTCCTCCAGTTTTTTTGTTTGTTTTTTTTTTAAATCTGGATAAGAGCATCTCTCCATTTGTAAGGGATACTTTTGTCATCTATAGCACTCTTAACTGACAGTTTATTCTTTTTCTTTCAGCACTCTCTCTACATATCATCTCACTTTTCCATTGCCTATAAGGCTTCTGCTGAGAAATTCACTAATTGTCTTAATGGGAATTTCCTTGTATATAAAAAGTAGCTTTTTGTTGTTATTGTTATGTTACTTTCAAAAATATCTATTTTTGACAATTATACTGCTCTATATAGACTTCTTTAACCTATTTAGTATTTTTTAGGCTTCATTAATCTAGATGTTCATTTCTCAACAGAGATTTGGGCACTTTTCACCCATTCTTTATAAAATAAGTTTTCTGTCCCTTTCCCTTTCTCTTCTTGAGATTTCCATCAGGTATATATTGATTCTGTTAATGGCATCTTGTAAGTCCCATAGGCTTTGTTCACCCTTTTTCATTCTGTTTTGTTTGTTTCTCTAACTGGGTAGTTTCAAATAACCTATCTTTGCATTACCTAATTTTTTTTCCCCTTTCTGCTTAATCAAGCCTATTGGATTTTTTTCAGTCATTGTATCTTCAGCTCCAAAGTTTTTGTTTCTGTTTTTCATTTCCATCTCTTTGCTCGACTTCTCGTGTTATTCATATATTGTTTTCATGATTTGGTTTAGTTGTCTATTTCTGTTCTCTTGAGTTTAAGACTATTATTTTGAATTTTTTCTCAGACAGTTTGTAAATCTTCATCTCTTTAGGATCATTAATGGAGTTTCATTTTGTTCCTTCCGTGGTATTATGTTTCTCTTATTCTTCATAATCCTTATAGATCCTTGTGTTTATATCTGAAAATTTGTGGGAAGAGTCACCTCTTCCAGTCTTTGTAGGCTGGCTTTCACCATTCAGCCTGGCCAGAGACTGCATGGGCCAGCTGGTGGGTCCATGGGCAGAGTGTTGCCATGGTCCACAGGCAAACAGTCTGCTGCTCTGGTCCTCAGATGGCCATGCTTTGTCCTGGGACCTGCAGGTGAGCAAACCTGCTGCTTGAAGCTTCAGGAAAGCCTGCTACAGGACCTCAGACCAGCTATTGATCTACACACTGGTTGCTGAGAGCTCCCTCCCTTTTCCTTTGTCTTAGCTAACCTCAGGTGATCGAACTATACCAAATTCCCTCAGTGTTCTGGGTGAGGAATGACAGAAACAGTCCTCTCAGGTAGGGTCCCCAAAGGCTAAGGAAGTCAAATAGTCACTTTATTTCTCTTTTCCCTGCATAGGAGAATTTATGGCTAAGGTGATCTCTCTGAGCATTCTGCTGTGCTGGCTTAGGGGAGGAAAGTAATGCAGGTAATGTAAAACTGTTCTTACTCTTCCCATGTTTTTAAAAGTTCTTTCTGTGTGTTCCAGAGGTGTGTTACAATCTGTCATCTGGATTCCAGAGCTCTCATGAAGGAGTTTTCATGTGTAAATAGTTGTTAAATTAGTATTTTTGTGAGGGATGAAGGTTGGAACTTCCTATTTATGCCATTCTGTTGATGTCACTTTCTTCATACTTAAGACACTCTATTACAAGTGATTTTTTATTATACAAAATATATTCTATTTCTAATAAAATAGTAAGACAAGCCATTTTTAAAGGCCAAATTTCAAACTATGTATTTATGCTAAGTGATATCAATTAACAATTTCAGACTTCCTGAAAAAGCAATTCAAAAGGGCCAATATTTTATTAGTGGGCATTTCTTAATAATAGCTTTCCTTTTGAGAGAAGGAGTTTCTATAGTAATTTATTAGAACCTTAGTAATTCAGAAAGTGCTTTGTCAATATTTATACCTTTGACAAGAAGGCAATTTTAACTATAAGACTGTCTCTGAAGCTCATTTTAACTTGGTTAGAGTGCTGTCTAATTCCTTCTAGATTTAAAATCATAGATCTCCTAAAATGCAAAGCTAAAATAATCTAAAGAAAAATATTATAAAAGCAAAATGAATTAATTATTCATAATTTTGCTAAAAGAGTTTGGAGAACACTTCTAAACACTAAAGTAGTGAAGTAAAGAAGGGAAAAAACAAGTAACAGAGAAGATAAATCAGAGCTACCTAATGTACTAAGATGTCCCACAAACCCAGAAACTTTGATTCTGGTAAGTAGAATATTATGAGGTAAGAATACACTCAATATTCTTTTTCTCCTACAAAGAATCAACGATAACAAGAACTATCTTTTGAAATAGCTATATTCAGAGCATTACCCAGGGAGAAGCTAGAGTTAAAAGCTTGGAGCTGGCTTTGCAACCAAAAGCATTATCTTGTTCAGTCTCAATTTAGGTCTTACTTATAATCCTAGTAAAATGCCACTCTTGTGATAATGCCAAATCCCAAGGAAACTTTCTATAGAATTGTTTGCCTGTATTTTTCTTATTTGACCTACTTTTCACTGCCAAGGTGGAAGGTAGTTATACCCCATTCCTCCTCAAAATGACTCCTTCCCTTCAATGTAGTGAAGCAGAAAGAGCATGGGCTTCTCTTTTAGATGTATGTCTGTGGGATTCACTTTTCATCTATAAAATGGAAAGAATCATTCCATGTACAGTTGTGAAGTTGAAATGAGATAATATAAATCAAGTGTGTGGGATGTAGAAGATATTTAATAAATATTAGTGTTCCATCTCCAACTGGTCTTGACATTAGTGAGCAATTAAGTTCTTCCATGTGGCTGTCCAATAAAAGTTACAGATTCATCTCTCAAAAGAATATTTAGAATTTAGCAAGAGGCTCTGAGGACTTACAGGACTTCTGGGCACCAAGGCACTTACAAAAGTGTAACTTTGGATGTTCTTCAACACATATTTAGTTTCTTTCTTTCTTTCCTTCCTTCCCCCGCCCTTTTTTTTTTTGCCAGTACTAAAACCACAAAGTTCAATAAAATAGTACTTGTCCTCGATGAAAGTAGGATAGAAGGACAGACATCCTACTGCCTCTTTCCTGTTTCTCAGAGGACAGCAACAAGATAGTGCAAGAACAAGAGCAGGAGATAAATTTTTGATAGAAGGAATGCAAAAATCATACTCCTCAAAGAAAGGAGAAGGGAATTTCCTTCCAGCAGGCCTCTTTTGGTAGGAAGATTAAACAATCTTCTGAACCCTGCCCTGATCCCTGTGATCATGGGCTGTGAAGCTCCTAGAACCTTTATCACTATATATATATATATATATATATATATATATATATATATATATATATATATATTTAATTTATACAAGGACTATCTTCTGAATTGATGACACTTTGACTCCAGAAAACTGAAAAGGGTTCAGTTCAGGCTCAAATAAGAAAAGGCTGACTACTAATTCCACAGAAATAGTTTTGGCACAAGCAAAGAGGTAAAGGGAATCTTCAGATGTCTTACTGCCCTGCCTAATTCATCAAGGTGAGGAAGGAGAGAGTTTCTAGTAAGAACTGTTATTTAAAGAAGGCATATTTGACTGAACTATGCCTGTTTCTGTATCTTGAGGAAACCTGAGAAAGAAAATGAGAAACTCTAGCAGTAGCAAATAGATATTGGCCATTAGTAATTTCCTATTGCTGCTAAAACAAGTTACCACAATTTGGTGGTTTAAAACATCATAAATTTATTATCTTAGAGTTCTAGGGGTCAAACATTACAAATCGGTCTCACTGGGCTAAAATTAGTGTGTTAGCATAGCTATATTCCTCTGGCTCTAAAGGGGAATTTCTTTTTCTTTTTCCTCACGTTCTAGAGGCCACTTACATTCATTCCTTAGGGCCTTGATTTTCAAGGTCAGCAAGCTAACATATTCAAATTTCTCTCTCATTTTGATGCTTGCTACCAGGACCATATCTCCTTCCTGGATTCTTACCCTGTGTCTCTCTCTTATGAGAACCCTTGTGATTACACTGGGCCCAACTAGATAATCAAGGATGATCATCCCATTTCAAGATCCTAACTTGATTATATCTGCCAAACCTATTTCTATGTATTTTAAGATCACATATTCGTAGGTTTTAGGGATTCAAGATATGTAGGAGGTCATTATTCTGCACACTATAGCCAATATCTGAGAATAATGATATTAGCATTAAAAGAAACCCAAAAATAAACACTGTGATAAGCAAAACTGGGATTTCAGCTTTGTCTTCTTGCCATTATGTAAACACATTTGCCTTTCACCTGATGAGTAAGCAGGTCTTCCACAATAAACTGTTTTCAGCCGATTGCCAAGGGGAGAAAGAGACTTATTCTGTGAGATACCATAAGATTCTATTATTTATACATAATAGAATTGATTCTGCATGTTTGCTAGTGAATGATTACTTGCCTTGCTTGTAATGTAGTCCAGCCACTAGAGGATCATGGTCAATTTCTATGTCCATCTATCTATCCTTTGCTTTTCTTGACCCTACTTCTGATAGATCCAAGGTTGTGAGTTTAGATTTCCCTCATCTTTGGCTCTACCTAGACATGAGCTAGTAGCAAAGTAAGCACCCTGTTTCCGTTTTGCCACTCATTAAAAGAGTTATGGAAGCAGCTGTCACTGTAGCCATTTCACTTCTGTGTTTCATATAAATAATGCTACTCTTCTTATACATAAACATCTCAATGGAGATAATGTGCTGGAAACAGATGTTCACAGGTTGCCTAGTTATCAGAAATCTGTCCCTAGTTGGTTGCACTGTGGAAAAGCTGTGAATCTAGACCTCTGGTTGGCAAGGAAACAAAAATATCCATAGGAGGCTATTAAGGAAATTTCCTGTTATCTTCAAACCTGACCAGGACAAGGAACTGAAAACAACAGATATTAACTATCCCAAATTACAGATCTCAGAGGTGTCAGTGGATAGAGCTTGTTTCCTCCTTACAAGTTTTGGCTTGTCTCATGGTAAAAGTACATCAATTCAAATATGTACTACACAATATAGATACTATTTTGAAATTTGCATCAACTAAGAAGAACTGCAAATGTCCTATAAAATAAGCATAGATTAGAGGTGGGGAGATAAACATAAAAATGCAGAATTTATGTTATCAGTGAGAAGCCTGGGGAGATGGTGAAGTAGGAGGTCCCTGAGCTCATCACATTCCACATTTACAACTGGATATCATCCACATCCAAGAAAATAAACCAGAGAGTGAATTGAATAATGGCAGAACAAACTCCACTGCTAAATGTAGAGAAGAAGCTGCATCTGAAAGATTAGGAAGATCAGAGTGAGAGGGAAGCTGCCTGCAGGAGGGAGCAGCACACAAAGATAGGTCAGAGAAACAGTCCTTATACCAGGGAACTCACACTGAGGGGAGGAGTGGTTAAGAGACTAATCCCCATAACATTTGGCTTTAGAACCAGAAGGGCTGAGTTCCATAAGTGTGTATAACCCACAGGACTTAGAGCCTGGGTTTTAAAAAGTCAGATGACTCAGCACTGGGCAAGCTGGGAAGGCCAGTGATAGTTGGATCACTGCTTTTAAAGAGACAGCAACCTGCATGGAGAAGCAATATAAAAAATGGCAGCCTATACAAGGCCAGGGGCCAGGGACAGGGCAGTGGGAGGCGGGGGGGGGGGGGAAGGAACACAGATCTTTTCATATTATTTTTAGAGCATGTTGGGGGAATTCTCCCAAAGTGAGAGAGCTGGTAGTTTCCATTTTCCTCCCCTACCTCCAGCATAAATATAGGGCCATCTGTGGGAGGTGGAGCTACACATATACTTGCTACCTAATCTGCTAGCAGTGTGCCATGCCCATGAGTCCCACTCCAAACCTGCCAGCCTCAACCCTGCGCTCATGGCAAATTTTGTTAAAGTTGCATTTGTGCCACACCTAGCCCTGGGCACCTAGCCATCCTCCCCACCTCCCTATCACACAGCTCTCAGCCATTGCAGTGATTTGAGGGACCTGGCAGAGGGCTAATGGCCCAGCCCAAATTTTGCTAACACTTCTGCCATGCTCGCAAGTTCCCAGCCCTCATAGCTGGTCTGCCTGGGACCAATTAATATCACAGAAAACAAGTACAGCCCACAACAGGTAGAGAGTCAGTGCAGACAACTGCATGGAAAGGAGAAGTGACTGACACAACAGCAAAGCATAAGAAACACACAGGATATTTTCTTAAAGTGCCAAGTTCTGGTGAACAGGGGACACTGCACTGCAGGGTACTCTAGGACCTCTCCTTCATGAAGTCACTACTTTCAAAAACAGAAGACATAGCTGACTTTCTTTCTTTTCTTTTTCTTTTTCTTTTTCTTTTTTTTAAGATTCTATTTATTTTTTTTGACAGAGAGAAACACAGCTAGAGAGGGAACACAAGCAGGGGGAGCAAGAGAGGGAGAAGCAGGCTTTCTGTCGAGCAGAGAGCCTGATGTGGGGCTCAGTCCTGGGACTCCAGGATCATGACCCGAGCCAAAGGACACATAATGGCTGAGTCACCCAGGCACCCACATAGCTGACTTTCTTAACACAGAGAAACAACAGAGAGGCAGACAAAATAAGGAGACAGATAAATTTATCCCAAATGAAAGAACAGGACAAGGCCATGGCCAGAGAACTAATTGAAACAGATCTAGGTTTCATGTCTGATAGAAAATTTAAAGTAATGATTATAAGGATACTCACTGGACTTGAGAAAAGAAGGGAAGGCATTGGTGAGACTTCTAACACAGAAATAGGGAATAATATAGCAGACATAAAGTTCTCAATAAATACAATAAGAAACACTCCTGATGGAATGAACAGCAGGAAGAAAGAAGCAGAGGAACAAACTAGTGACCTAGAAGACAGAGTAATGGAAAATAATCAGACTGAACAAAAGAGAAAAAAAAAATTATGTAAAATGAGAATAGACCTAGTGAATTCACTGACCCTATCAAACATAGTAACATTTGTATTTTAGGAGTCCCAGAAGCAGATGAGAGAGAAAAGGGGGGCAGAAAAATTATCTGAAGTAGTAATAGCTGGAAACTTCCCTAATCTGAGGAGACATATATTCAGATCTAACTGAAGAACCTCTAACACAGAGAACCTCTAACAAGATTTTGTAACCTCTAACAAAATCAAAAAAAGCAGACCCACACCAAGACACATGGTAATTAAATTTCAAAGTATAGTGATAAAGGAAAAAAAAATTGAAAGCATCAAGTCAAAAGAAGTTAGTAACTTACAAGGGAAAGTACATAAGCCTTGCAAAAGATTTTTGAACAGAAACTTTGTAAACCAGAAGGGAGTAGCATGATAAATTCAAAGTGCTAAATGGGAAAAATCTGTGACCAAGAATGCTCTGTCTAGCAAGAATATCATTCAGAAGAGAAGCAGAGATCAAAAGTTCCCCAAACAAAAACTAAAGGAATATACGACTACTAAACTAGTACTGCAGGAAATAAAGGGTATTCTTTGTGTGCAAAGAGACCAAAACTCAGAGCATGAAAAGTAAAAAACACAAAAGTGGTAAAAAGAACTATGTCTATGAGAAGTCAGTCAAGAAACTCACAAAAAAGCATATAAGATATAATTAAATACATCTAAAATGTGGAAGGAGATGAGAAAAGAATGGGTTCAAGGTTAAATAAACATGCACTCAATACAAACTGTTATATGCAGAAGGCATTACCAACACACCTAATGGTAACCAGGTATCAAAATCCACTAATATATATTCAAAGACTAAAGAGAAAGAAATCTAAATCTATCACTAAGAAAATCTGCAAACCATGGGAGAAAAACAAGAGGATCAAAGAGTATCTGCTGAAATAACCACAAATAATAAAATGACAATACATATCTATCACTAATCACTTTGAGTGTAAATGGACTAAAAACTCCAATGAAAAGACATAGGGTCATAGAACAGATAAAAACAAAAAGCAAAACACACACACTCACACTCACACACATACACACACACACACAATAACAAAAACCATACAAGACCCATCTATAGGCTACCTATAAAAACTCATTTTGGAAGTGAAAACACCTGCAGATTGAAAGTGAGAGGATGGAGAAACATTTACCATGCAAATGGACATCAAAAGAAAGCTGGAGGGGTTCCTGGGTGGTTTGGTCAGTTAAGTGTCTGACTTTGGCTCAGGTCATGATTGCAGGGTCCTGGGATCGAGTCCCACATCAGTCTCCCTGCTCAGCAGGCAGCCTGCTTCTCTCTCTCCCTACAGCTCCCCTTGCTTATATTCTCTTGCTCTGCCAAATAAAATCTAAAAAAATAAAAAGAAAGAAAGAAAAAGAAAGAAAGAAAGAAAGAAAGAAAGAAAGAAAGAAAGAAAGAAAGATGGAGTAGCAATATTTATATTGGTCAAAACAGACTTTCAAACAGACCGTAACAAGAGACAAAGAATGACATTATATAATAATAAAGAGGACAACCCAGGAACAAGATATAACAATTGTAAATATTTATGCACCCAACGTAGGAGCACCCAAATATACACAGCAGTTAACAATAAACAAAGGAATTAATCCATAATAATATAATAATGGTAGGGGACTTTAACACCCCACTTACATCAATGGATAGATCAATTAAACAAAGTATCAACAAGGAAACAATAATTTTGAATGACATGATGTACCAGATAGTTTTAATATAGATATTCAGAAATTTCACCCTAAAACAAAAGAAAGCACATTCTTTTCAAGTGCACATGGAACATTCTCCAGAATAGATCATGTATTAGCTCACAAAGGAAGCCTCAACAAATTCAAGAAAAATCAAAGGCATACCATGAATCTTTTCTGTCCAAATGCTAGGAAACTAGAAATCAACCACAAGATAAAATCTGGAAATAACACAAATACATAGAGGTTAAGTAACATGCTATTAAACAATGAATGGTTCAACCAACAAATCCAAGAGGAAATTAAAAAATACATGGAGACAGATGAAAATGAAAACACAACAGTCCCAATCTATGGGAAGCAGCAAAAGCAGTTAGTTCTAAGAGGGAAATGCATAGCAATGCAGGCCTACCTTAACAAGCAAGAACAGGGGCACCTGGGTGGCTCAGTTGGTTGAGCGACAGCCTTTGGCTCAGGTCATGATCCCGGAGACCCAGGATCCAGTCCCATATTGGCCTCCCTGCTCAGCAGGAAGCCTGATTCCCCTCTCTCACTCCCCCTGCTTGTGTTCCCCCTCTGGCTGAGTTTCTCTCTGTCAAATAAATAAAATCTATAAAAATTAAAAAAAAAAAAGAAGCAAGAACAATCTCAAATAAACAACCTAACCTTGTACCTAAAGGATCTAGAAAAATAACAACAAAACAAAAATTTGAGCAAAAACAAATGATATATGAACTAAAACAATAGAAGAGATCAATGAAAGCAAGAGCTGGTTCTTTGAAAAAAAATTTTTTTAAATTGATCAACATGCAAATACATTAATTATAGGAGATCTTAACACACCACTCTCAGCAATGGACAGATCATCTAAACAGAAAATCAACAAAGAATCAAGAGCCTTGAATGACACATTGGACCAGATGGATCTCATAGATATATTCAGAACATTTCACCCTAAAACAGCAGAATACTCATTCTTCTCGAGTGCATATGGAACTTTCTCCAGAATAGACCACATACTAGGTTACAAATCAGGGCTCAACCGATACCAGAAGACTGAAATTATTCCCTGCATATTCTCTGACCACAATGCCGTGAAACTGGAATTCAATCACCATAAAAAGTTCAGGAGAAAATCAAACACTTGGAAGCTAAAGGCGATCCTACTCAAGAATATGTGGATCAACCAAGAAATCAAAGAAGAACTGAAACATTTCATGGAAACCAATGAGAATGAAGATACGTTGATCCAAAACCTATGGGATACAGCAAGGCAGTCCTAAGGGGGAAATTCATAGCCATCCAAACCTCACTCAAAAAAACTGAAAAATCCCGAATACACCAACTCTCATTACACCTTAAAGAACTGGAAAATCAACAAAAAATTAAACCAACCCCCCACACAAGGCAGGAAATAATAAGGATTAGAGAAGAAATGAATGAATCAGAAACTAGAGATACAGTAGAACGCATCAATGAAACTAGAAGCTGGTTCTTTGAAAGAATCAATAAGATCGATAAACCATTGGCCAAACTAACGCAAAAGAAAAGGGAGAAGACCCAAATAAATAAAATCATGAATGAAAGGGGAAAGATCACGACTAACACCAAAGAAATAGAAACAATCATCAAAAATTACTATCAACAATTATATGTCAATATGTTTAACAACCTAGAAGAGATGGATACATTCCTAGAAACCTATAAACTACCAAGACTGAAACAGGAAGACATTGACAATGTGAATAGACCTATATCTAGTAATGAGATTGAAGCAGTGATCAAAAACCTCCCCAAAAAACAAGAGTCCAGGCCCAGATGGATTCCCTGGGGAATTCTACCAAACATTCAAAGAAGAAATCACACCTATTCTCCTGAAGCTCTTTCAAAAAATAGAAATGGAAGGAAAACTTCCAGACTCTTTTTCTATGAAGCCAGCATCACTCTAATCCCCAAACCAGACAAAGACCCCATCAAAAAGGAGAACTTCAGACCAATATCGCTGATGAATACGGATGCCAAGATTCTCAACAAGATCCTTGCTAACAGGATCCAACAATAATTAAAAAGATTATCCACCATGACCAGGTGGGTTTTATCCCAGGGATGCAGGGGTGGTTCAACATTCGCAAAACAATCAACGTGATAGAACAAATCAGTAAGAGAAGAGAGAAAAACCACATGGTACTCTCAATTGATACAGAAAAGGCATTTGACAAAATACAACGTCCGTTCCTGATCAAAACTCTCCAAAGTATAGGGATAGAGGGAACATTTCTCAACCTCATAAAATCTATCTACGAAAACCCCACAGCGAATATCATCCTCAATGGGGAAAAACTGACAGCCTTTCCTCTGAGATCAGGAACAAGGCAAGGATGCCCACTCTCACCACTACTGTTCAACATAGTGTTAGAAGTCCTAGCAACAGCAATCAGACAACAGAAAGAAATAAAAGGTATCCAGCTTGGCAAAGAGGAAGTCAAACTCTCTCTCTTTGCAGATG
>PITA01000926.1:0-31849 GCA_004023965.1 Spilogale gracilis
ATGGATAAGGGCAAAGGCTAACTATGGAGGTTTCACTTGAAGATCCCAGAGTGGCAATGGTAATTACAGGTTTGGTGCTTCTGGCAATTATAGCAAATTCTCCAGTGTAGTGGTTCTCTTTTCTCTATAAATCTGCAGTGACTTGGTGACCTAATCCAAGTATCAGAAAAGACCCAGTTCTGACTGGATGCCCTCTTCCCTAAGTGGATGTTTGCACGTCTTGTATAAGTGCCAAGAAAAAGAGAGAAAGAGAGTTAACTTTATCTGGGTGAAATGTAACAGACAGTTTTGTGAAGCAGCAGAATGATATGACAGGAGGAAGGTGGCATCTTGTCCTGGACATGAATGGCCTCCTGCATATGAAGCGTGACGGGACTGGCTAGCAAACTCGGGTGAGGGAGGTGAGGGACCAACAGGGCCACCCACAGGCCAGCTTACTGGGTGTAGTGTGGCATGTCTGAGATTCATCGAACACCAAAGACTGGCCCTGGAAGGTGCAGCCAGAAGAGCCACAATGTAGAGACCAAGGGACATCATTAACTTAAGAACTGTTTGGTCAAGTTCTGGTATAAAGAGAGTTAATTTTGAGGAGAGGGCATGAGGAAGATTCCAGGAAATGGGTATCAAAGAATGAAGACAGAGGCTATGCAATGGCCCAGAACCAATGTGGCTACTCCTCCCAGGGCCTAGAAAGATAGGGAGAAGCCCTTCAGAATTGCAAGCGTCAAGGCTGTACTAATTTGATGAAGGGATAAAGAGAGACATAAAGAGACTTTTTTTTTTTTTAAGATTTTATTTATTTGACAGAGAGAAACACAGCCAGAGAGGGAACACAAGCAGGGGGAGTGAGAGAGGGAGAAGCAGGCTTCCCGCCAAGCAGGGAGCCCGATGTGGGACTCGATGCCGGGTTTCTGGGATCATGACCTGAGCCAAAGGCAATCGCTTAACCAACTGAACCGCCCAGGCGCCCCGACATAAAGAGACTTAAGAAAAATCAGAATTCTCTTTGACACCATAGTTTTTGGGTTGGCACAAAGCTTCAGTTCCAACTGCATTAAATCCTGAGGCTGATAGTGTTATGTTTCTACACCTTTGGTGTCTGGTTTGATCACTGGGATGGACCAGTGCCAGTGGGCAAAACCCACAGTGGTGCTTGTGGTGCTTATAGGAGAATTCAGACTCACAGAGTGGGAAAAGACGAAGTTAGGGGAAAAGAGGATGGGATTGACAGTTAAGTTTTTATAGGATACTTTACCTGATGAAGTCATTTTATTGCACCCATGTAATACGGGGAAAAGGAAGCTATAAAATGAAAGAGATAGGAAAAAATTCTCAGAAGTATAATGGTCCTTGAAATGTGTATTAGTCCTCATCCAGAGTTCAAAGAATATCTATTATAGAAACAATATTATGCTTTCATGAAAATGCATTGTCGTTGATTAAAATAGAGTCCTATGATAAAAATCTTGTGGGACATGCTCTATAGGAATTAGAAGAGTGACATGATAGATGAAAACTGAAAATTGTTTCAGGTTCATCTAGAGGGCACTGTATAATCATGATGATGATAGCTTGCATTTGTAAAGGATTTTAGTTTTCAAAGAGCTTTCATACCTATCATCTCTTCTGAGCCTTACAACAACCCTGCAAGCTAGGTAAGGCAAGAATTATCCTCTCTACTTTAAAGGAAAGGAAACTTTATGTCTTTCTCAAATAGATAAGTTTGCATTAAAATGATTATATAACATTTTACACTTCTTGATATCTGCACTAGCCTACTGAAGTATGTAGGCATTTATAAAATAAATCACAAAAAACAGAGTTCATGAAAACTAAATTTTCTAACATGATGATGTTCTAGAATAAACAGACACAATTAAAAAGAACAAACTACGTGAACATGTAGGTATATGTATATTTGATATGAAACGTGGTACACAGAAATTGCTTTGCATGATATAATTTAAGTAGCTTCCTTATTCTTTGGAACATTTCCATTTAACCCTCTGGCTACCATCTCAAATTTTGTGTGCCAAAAACTAACCCTTCTCTTTCAATTTTCTTATCTCTAACTGCAGAACCTCAGTTCTTTACCCAAATTCAACATCTTGGTTTCAGTTTGTTTCTTTCTGTTTACTTATCTAAAATAATTCACCCCATCCTTTTCTTGCCTCCATCCCTGCTAACTCCACCTAAATCCACTTGTCCAATTTCACACTGTGTTTCAGTGTATCCAATTTACAAGCTACTGCTACATACCATTAGGTGATTCTTTTCCTCACAAACTTTCATTATATTCTTTTTTAAAAAATCTTTTATTTGAGAGAGGGCATGAGAAAGCAGAAAGAGGGGGAGAGAGGCAGAGGGAGAAGGAGAAGTAGACTCCCCACTGAGAAGGGAGCCCTATGTGGGGCTTGATCACAGGACCCCGGAATCTGACCTAAGCCTAAGGCAGACGCTTAACAGATTGAGCCACCCAGGTGCCCCTAGTCATTAGATTTTTTTTTCTCCCTGAAGTAAAATATACTTTGCCTGCCTTTTAGAATCCTTTATTATCAAGAAGCAAATGCCACTCAATTTCCAAACATCCCCTTTTCATTTTTAATCAACCCTGGGTTCTCCTGTCCCTCGAGTGCTTTATGAATTTTCTTTCCTCAAGCCCTTAATATCTTGCTCCATCATGTGGAAGGCAAAGTTCCCCTGTTTATTTGCAAATATTTCTTCTCTAAGTTTCACTCAACTATCACTTCTATGATTCTGGTTCCCTGTGGAAATCCCTCTTTTATGAATATCCACATGATTTATACTTTCTGATATTCAAGTAGGACCTTCATGATATACTATCTTTTACTGAACCATATTCCTCTGTCTCTTCAGTTACACTGCAGGTCTCTGACAGGAGAGACCATATATTTATGTCCCTCTGACCCCCTCAATTACCAAGTTGTGAGGGGAACATAGAGGTGGGCCATTTAAATTAATAATTATATAAAAAAAAGGAAAAAAAATTGAAAATAAATGCATTCATTCCTTCTAACCATGCACTATGTTAAGTGCTGAGGCTATACTGGCAAATAAGATAAACTTATTGCTGACCCTCACTAAGCCTGGGGTCTACTCCTGTGGGGAAAAGGAATAAACACCCTCAAGGGGGACTTCTGACTGACTGCCATCATTTAAAGTAACAACAAAAAATAAAGGAGGAGATCCAATCCGTCTTTATTATGAAAGAAGCTCACAAATGAAATAACACCTTTGCTTCATGAAGCATAAAGTGTTCATGAATATGAATATTATTGTTTCTTATATGGCAGCACAAGGACCATAAATGGCTCAACATCACAGGAAATATGAAGATCAGTGAAATGCTTGGCATTTCAAGTTGGCAGCTGGAGACAAAATCATTATAATGCAATGATATATATTTTTGTATTCATCAAAAACTGTATGCTTAATATCATTTAATTTTTAAATAAAAATGAATAATTACAATTATCCTAAGGAGCATAAAAAATAGCTTGAAGGACTTTAAGATTTTGGCTATTCCCTAATGAAACAAATAAATTATGTTAATCTCAGTTAGTTCCTTAAATTTATACAGTAATATTCAATTTAACTTGCAAATATCTGATAACCCAAGCCATTGTAGAACAATCTGCTTAGTTGATACATTTTCTTTATGCATCAATATGTATTAGGTACAGAATTTTGCAAGATGAAGATCTGTTTTAGGAAGTTAGACCATGGGGAAAAAAATCAAAGACAACATTAAGAATAACTATTTCAAAAGAGCTATGTCAGTCAGATTTCAATTACAAAAAAACTTCACTGCAGCATTCTTTTTTCCTAGTGCTACTTTAATGTTGATAAAAAATAATATATTTAGGGGCACCTGGATGGCTCAGTCAGTTAAGCGGCTGACTTAATTTCGGCTCAGGTCATGATCTCAGGGTCCTGGGATCAAGCTCCACATCGGGCTCCCTGTTCATCAGGGAATTTGCTTCAGGATTCTCTCTCTCTCCCTCTGCCCAAACACTCCCTCTCCACTTCAAATAAAGAAATAAATCCTTAAAAATATATATTTAATCTCTATCCCAAATGTAACTATTTTAATGAGCCATGTTCACATTTTGATATTCTTATGCATGATTTTCCCAATCATTACACAGACAAAAAGAAGAGCAAAAACATCTCTAATGCAGAAAAACAAATTTTTGATGTTATTAATTTGATCATCTAATCTATTTATGATTTAGAGGCATTCAAAAGCCACATTAGACAGAGATTATATTTCCAACTATCTATGGAACCTACATAATCAACAGATCTTTAATGTTGCAAAAAATGGTTTCTAATTTTTTCCTATGTACAAATCCATTAATATTTGGAGGAGGGAAGAGCAACAAAAAAAAGCCAAAGAAATAATGATGAGATAGAAAGAAAGAAAGAAAATTAAAGAAAAATAGTGTCACAGAAACTAAAAAAACTCTATCAAGAAGGCAGGGGGCTCTGTTAGGTGCACCAAGATTAAACTGAATAAGGACAGAAGCAGGGTAATTGACTTAGTAATTAGGTCACAGGTAAACTTAGTCCAGTTTATTCCAATGAAGAGGAAGTTGAGGTCCTCACCACCAGCCCCTTCAGGCCCTTCAAGAGATTTCCCATAAAGAAAGAAAACAGAGGGCCACCTCAATAGTAAATGCAGGTTGAAGGAATTGCAGGAAGTGGGAGCACAGGCACATTAGCAGCCAGAGAATATAGAAATAGTAGAAAAGAACAAGTTGTAGATCGGAAATGAGATAGGATAAGTAATGGAGTCCAATGTTCAATGTCTAAGTTAAAAGGAGTGTGGAAAGAAAGAGGACATGCACATGTTCATTGCCAGGAGAGGAAGAGGTTGAGAACAAGGTTAAACACTGAAATATGAGGGACGTGAAACAAGCTGAAAAAAATTCTACCAACAACTCTAGAGCCTGAAACCAGGAATGTAAAAAGATAAAATGCTTGGTTATGGGTATTTGGGTGGTTCAGTCATTAACCGTCTGCCCTCGGCTCAAGTCATGATCCCCGGGTGCTGGGATGGAGCCCCGCATCAGTCTCCCTGCTCAGCAGGAAGCCTGCTTCTCCCATTCCCACTCCCTCTGCTTGTGCTCCATCTATCACTATGTCTCTCTCTGTCAAATAAATAAAATCTTTTTTAAAAAGATGATAAAGTGATATTGGCAGCAGAGTATAATTCAACAGGAGAAAATCTACTAAAGCCACATTTCATTTCATAGGTTAAAAAAAGGAAATCATGTAACATTTTTCATAAAAGAAAATAAATACTGAATAAAATACAATGTTTACTGGATGGAAATACTCTTAGAAAGTTAAAAATTTCTTAGCTTAATAAAAGTAGCTATCAAAAATGTACACACAATACTTAATGGAGACATTTGAAAATTCTTCCCATAAAACTAGGAAAATGATAAAGATCCTTCTTTCAAAACTTTTATTAATATTAAAATTGGTAAGGAAGAGACAAAACTGTATTTGTAAACTCAAAGTGTTTATACACAAAAAATCCCAGAGAATCAGGAATGTATCAGAACTAGTGATATGGCTGTAAAGACGCTGGACACAGTACCCCACCCCCAAAATCAACAGCATGCCTTTATACCAGAAATAACGGATTCAAAAGAATAAGTGGGATAAAACCCCACCCCTTTCACAATAGCAACAAAATAATAAGGTGCCCAACAATATCCAAAAAACATATACCAGCTGTTCTTTGCAAATTCACAAAATATTATTGAGGGACTTGAGCACACCAGAAAAAAAAAAGTGTGAAAATGGGCATGCAATGTATTAGATTGAGAAGTATAATCAATATTGCAAATATGCCTACTGTCCCTGAATTTACCTCATACTGACATCAATTTTAATCAAAATCTTAGCAAAATTTCTCACAAAATTAGAATCTGATCCTAAAATTTATAGAAGAGTAAACTTCCAAGAAGAATGGAAACTTTTTCAATTTGGAGGAAAAGAATGTAGTTAAGGCTCATTCCCTGCCAGATATAAAAGATTGATTTTTTACACTGTGGTAATAAATACACATGGTATATTGAGTTATATGAGGAGGGCAATATAGACCATTGGAATAGATTAGAATCCACAGATAGAGAAATGATAGATGACAGAAAGAAAGATAAGTAGGTAGGTAGATAGATAGGTAGGTAGATAGGATAATGGAATCATTATAATTCAATATGGAAAGAAATGTCTTTTTAATAAATGGTGCTGGAACAAGATATCTAAATATCCTAATATCCTATATCCTATATCTAATATCCTAAAATACAATGTTAGGTCCTGACTCCACTTCATACAGATACACACACATACAAAATCATACTGGATTCAAGACCAAGATGTAAAAAAGTAAAATTTAAAAATACAGAAAATAGTGGAAGAGAATCTAACTTTGGTGAAGAAGGATATTTCAAAGCCCTCATGGAGAGAGATAACATCATGGTGCCGTCGGTTAAGCAACCGATTCTGGGTTTCAGCTCAGGTCACAACCTCAGTGTTGTGAGATTAAGCCCCACGTTGCACTCCATGCTCAGTATGGAGTCTCTTGGGTTTCTCTCTCCCTCACCCTGCCCCTCCCCTCTCTCTCAAGTAAATAAATCTTTTAAAAAATTAAAAAATAAAATAAAAATAAATGTTCTCATGGAGTAGAGGACACAGGGCCTAGGCTGTACATTGGATCTTCTCTTTCTCTTTGGTGACTTTCCTTTCAAGGGAGTCTTCCTGGCTTCTCTGGGTGGGATCTGTTCCTAATAGAATCTTGTGCTACCATATCACACTGATTGCTCATTTGGCCTCACCTTGACTCTTAGTGGCTTTGGTGGACCTTCTGAAATCAATCACATCTTTCTTCTTATTCTTTTCAATCATATCTTTCATCAGCACCTGCTAAAGCTGCCCAATCAGTCAGCTTCTGTGGATGAAACACCTGACCCTCACTTACGGAGCCTTCGAGGTAAGCACGCTGCTCCTCATCAGTGCACACATGCCTCCCACCACAAAGCCGGAAGAGACTTCTGCCTCCCTCGGGGCACTCTGCGAGGGCTAATTGACCCCCTCTTCTCTTAACATGTTGTGATACTGTTGTCTTGCTCTGTTTGGAACCCTGCCATGGAGGCTGGCCTATCCCATACAGCTGCAGTCCTCTCCCCAGTTTATAATAAAAGACACAATTACCTGCTGCTACCTTTGGCTTCCCCTCAAACCTTTTCCACTTACAGGATTTTAAACGGGAAAAGACGTGTGCTTGGCTGCTTGCTTTTTTTTCCCTACACTCTAAAAGAGCAAAAGAAATAAGCTTTTCTATTTTTCCTCCCATCTTATCTTACATCATCTGATCCTCATTCTTAGGAGCAGGACACCTTATGGCCTAGTGAACTCAGGTGGAAAGATTATCTTCTCTATAATCAAAGGCCCATCAGGGTGGCTCTTAATATAGAATATGGACAACCATGGGCTACACATTACCAAGGAAGAAAACATATTGGTTTATATCTCAGACATATGATGCCCCTTGTATATGTTTTAGAGGAAGAAATTACACATGGAAGGGAAGTGAGGAACGAGGGAGTCTACGAAACAGGCATCATTCTTCCCATCTTGCCGATGATAAACCAATGCTTTGGAAAAATTAAGTAACCTGTACAACATCAAATGGGGCAAAATCCGAATTCTAACCAAGGCCTGACAACAGAACGCATCTACAATAAGTTACCTGTTATCTTGAGAAGCACATAGACTACCAGCGCTTAAATTTCTTACCATTTGACAGAAGTATGGATGAAATACAATTAGCTAAACATCTTGCAAAATCTGGTTATTTATGAAACATTCTCAATGTAAACCTTATAATATTACTCAACAAGTATTAGAGCAAATAAAGCATATTTTCATAGATTTTGAAGAAAGGGATGAAAATGTTTTAGATGAAAATGTTTCAATGAAAATGTTTTCTTTTATAAGCTACCACCTTTGGGAAATGCCTTATTATTTATTTATTTATTTATTTATTTATTTATTTATTTATTTATTTATTTATTTATGTATTTGAGAGAGAAAGAGAGAATGAAAGAGAGCATGCATGAGGGGGAAGGTCGGAGGGAGAAGCAGACCCACCACTGAGCAGGGAGCCCCATGCGGAACTCAACCCCAGCACTCAAGGTTCAGGCCCTGAGCCAGAAGGCAGTCACTCAAACAACTGAGCCACCTAGGCGCCCTGGGAAATGTTTTAAACCGTCATTAAATTTATTTCAAGTTGTATTTATTAAAGCTGATATTAGAAACGTATATAAACACACTGTTAGAGTAATATAGTATCCATGCTAGGAAGCATTAACTTTTTTATTTATAAGTACTTGCATGTATAGGTTTAATAACTATGACCTCACTGCATGGAAATGAAAGTTGTATGATTAGTCAAGGAACATAAACGATTGTTTTTAAGCCAGTGAAAAACACTTTAGTCTTAATTTGGTCACCTCCCTTACCACTGTCAATATCAACAATAAGCATAATTACATAATCATCATTAACCAATCCACTGGAGGATTATTAAAATTGTAAGTATCTTCCCAATGCCTCCTAGAGTTAGATTTTCGATGGAAGCATTTAGAATATTCTTTTTTTTCCTTTCTTTCTTTCTTTAATGTACTGTTCAAATGTAAATTTCCTTGTTGGGTTGAAGCCTTATCTAAATGAGGAAGGGATTTGGAATATACCCACAGACCATAGAGCTAAGCCTGAGAAAACAGGCAGCTACTAACAGCAGAACAGGCAGCTTCCAAGAGCAAAACTGAACTTGAAATCCGAGTTCACAGACTCCCAACAGTTTGATGTAAAGGGTCAAAAACTAGATATACAGAGGGTAGCAAACACTCAACAAATGAGCAAATTGTACGGATTCACCTGAAGCAAGAAAATATGACGCCGAGGTAATCATATTCCATATTACAGCAAACTTATGCACAGTAAGAGGCTTTATTTTGCTCTGGATATCAGTGAGAAAAGCCAAATAAAGCATGTCAAAGACAAGAAGCTGCCACCTCAATATGGCGTGCCAGCTAGATCTTGTGGGTACCTATGACTATCATAAGTCTAGACTCTGCTCGCTATTATGAAAAGCTATGGCTTGTGAGTAATGCATTTTGTCCATTTTTAAAATAAACAACTCAGCACACCATCGTGAAATTTTATGAAGGCCAATCCTCCAGTGTCCCAAACTCATTTATTCTTCTCAGAGGGATCCTGGTGTCTGTGAAATTGAATTTTAAATGTACATATATTATTTCTTCTTATATGTCTAAAAATGACAAACTACTAAAGAAATGCATTAAATTCTCAGAGGCACATTTATTTTTGAAAATAAGAATTGGTCTAATTGACAGACTATATGTGTTCAAAGAGTTAAATATAGGAAGACATTGACCAATGCCATTTTAATACTTTGAGTCCAAGCCCCTGTTCAAATGGCTGCCTTTATGATATAGCTTATTTAAACAACATTTTAAATTTTATGTTACAGTTTACAGAGAAATAAGAAAGTGTTAAGGGATATGAGCATAAATATAATTACCTTGAAGGTAAAACTATTAAGTGGAAATCTTTTTCTGATTACAGTTGTTTCAGGATAATTAAGGGGAGAAAAAAACAAAACAACACACACTGTTCACCTTTCTAAATAAGAACTTCTCAAAATAACATGCTCCAGAAAGAGGCTACCATATTAAACCCTACTTCAAAGGCATCAAGTGAGTATTACACTAAGTGAAATAAGTCAGACAGAGAGAGATAAATTTCATAGGATTTCACTCATATGTGGAATCTAAAAATCAAAACAAATGAATAAACAAACAAAAAGCTGAATCAGACCTATAAATAAAGAGAACTGATGGTTGCCAGAGGGAAGGGGGGTGAAGGGATGGGCAAAATGGGTGAAGTGCACTGGGAGACCCGGGCTTCCAGCCATGGAATGAGTAAACCACGAGAAATGAGAAGTGCACCAGAAGGGACCTTGTAAGAGCATTATACGGGGGTTATACGGGGGACTGACGGTAACACCACCTGTGCTGAGCAGAACCCAACATACAAAGCAGTTGAATCTCTACGCTGTACACCTGAAATGAATGTAGCATTGTGCACTAATTACACTCAAATTAAAAAAATGTAAATGAATACCTAAAATAAATTTTTTTAAAAATGGAGTCGGGAAACTGCATAACCACAGAAAGAAGGAAGGTAAGAATTACTCACAAGGGAGGGCAATTTTCCCATTGGAATTTTATCTCCTGCTGTAAAGAAAAAAAGGGAAAATCCTTTTCTGCCCCAGCAACAATCCACTGACTGTCACGCGCTGCCAAAGAGAAACCGCCACAACCTCAAACTCCTTTTCCAGTGAAATTATGTTTAAAACAACCCTCCTCAATTTCCTCCTAAAACCAAATAAAAGGTGATCTTCTTTTTGTCTCTTTGGACTTGCCAGTGGTTTACCACAGCTTGTATGTTCCAAACTGCAAATCCTCTGTTATTCCCAAAGAAACTCTGTTGATAAAATAACTGGCTACTTTAATTTTTTTTGTGTGGTTATTTTATATTTAAGGTCGATACTAGGAAAGGTAGTATTATCTACAAAAAAAAAATGTTTTGTGGTAAAACACAGTTACCATTAATGGTGTCACCTCAAAACATCAAGGCTATTTGCTAAAGCAATATATGCAGCTTCTCTTAATAACCCATTATGGATATAACTATGCCATCCATTAATTTCAACTCTCCAGGATTCTATTTATTGTTCAGGCTGCACCATATTTTGAGGGTCATCAGATCCACAAATTAACACCTACTCTGTATGTCAGTGTATCTCAAACTTGCCTGCTCATGAAACTCAGTCTCCCAGGCCCTTCAGTAAATACTGGACTGTAACACACCCATGAGACTTAAAGTAAAGAATCTAGAATCTGATGTATTCTTTTTCACAAATGATTCCAGGATTTTAAGAATATGTCTATGTTTAGTCTATCAGTATTAGCCACAATTTCATTAACTATCTACCTCTTAATTCTCAAATACAATATTATGAAATATTTTTGCATTCTTTCCTCATTGGCAACCATACTCTTTTCAGTCCAGTGGCCCTTTGGAAGATTCATTTTTTTTTCACTCTCCGCACCCCTATGTCTAAGGTCTAAAGTTGCTACAGTCTATGAGGGAGGGTAAACTGACTTGTCTGAAGGCCTCTCCCCATTACACAATTCTATTCTTAGCCAGGATCGATGATGCTGAAGGTAGAATCTAGTCGGTCCCCAAGGTCAGAAAGTAACAAAAACTTTAATCAGAAAGATAGGAAGATGACCTTGATGAATAAGAAATGAAGAAATTTCATGAACATCAGGGCAAAGTGAATCTGCAGTAAGTTCTGTTCCAACCTTGGCCCATTTCTCCACTGATCTGGTTACGCCGTTGTATCCACATTCCATTAACTAAATTTCTTTTATTCCCATCATTAGAGGCTCAATTTTGACAACTTACCAAGTACCCTTCTTCCTCAACAGGAGAGGCTATGCCTTATATGGGCCACCCTCCTGATGACCTGGATTTCTGTCTTTGCCTTACTCTTACTCATAGGCCCCATTATGTACTAGCATTTGCCTCTGATGTAGGCAGCTGAACGGGAATGTCCCAGACGTACATATATTGCCTGCTTCCAAAAAATTAGCTTATATCTGTGAACAATAAAAACCACATACAATTTTAGTCTCTTCACCAAGATCCACTTTAAATATTTTTGCCATACCTGGAAATCCTTAGGGCTAGCTCCCAAGTTACAATTTACACTGGACACACACATTCTCGTCAAATCTTTTGTAAAAATGTAAAATGAAACTATTCCCAGTACTGAGCTTTAGTTCACATTTTTCTGTGCAAAGAAGCACCTGTCTTATCCCTGGTTTCTTGCCTGGAAGTCAATTCTCTACCCATGACAAAATAAGCCATCCCACAGTGACTTAAATGTTAAATAGTCTTTGGTGTGTGGCCTTTATAAGGGGTTTCTTACCACTGCAGATACATTATGTATGGTAATGGTCCTTGTAAACATATTTATTGATTCCTTTAAAGAATTCTAGAAGCTTTCTCTTCTCTGAAACTGTTACTTTTCCTCCACCTACTGTTTGTTTTAGTCCACCAATTTGCAAGATAAGAAAATGGAAATCGCTAATCTTTTTTAGAGGCTTGATGGCGGGCCGGGCCGTCACATTGCTTCATCAGCCAGGACTCTGGTACATTGACCAGAGTAGAGTAGTGGAGACATTTTGGCTAAGGACTTCACATTTCACCTTTACAGTAAGTCCTTTGTTGGATGATATTATCTTTGTAAGTTACTTACATCTACTTTAGCAAATTAGGTTGAATGTTCATTATTATTTATTATATTATATTCAAAGCTGTTAGAAATGAATAGTCCTTAGTAAAGCATGTGGCATATATTTGCATACCACTGCTGCATCATTAACTTCCCTGCGCTCAATTTTCACAAAAATGTGATCAAGTAATGTTCTCTATAGCTTCCTGTTACCAGCTTTCGTGTGTTCCATAAAATAGCTGTTGGTCTTCGAATCAATAAGGATCAAACTTCCACTGAATTATGCATAAAATGCCTACTTCATTTTTTTCATTGTAGAAGCACTTATTAAACATCACTATGTGCTTTCTTCCAGATTGAAATAGTAAAAATATAGTTGTAATAATTTTTTTGGTTGATATAATTTTGAACATTAAGAAGCTCAAAATAATAAAGCATTGTATGGTTAATTAGAGATTTGGCTCACAGAGGAAACGAGGACAATTTGTATTGAAAACAGTATTTGGGTATTTTATGTGGGTTGCAGTCAAGTTCCTTGATGACAAAGAATAGAAAATTACCCGGGGTATCTTAAGCAGAATATGACCTAATGGATAGATGGTGGGTAGCTCATAGAATCAGTGGGAATGAGGATGATTCCAGCTTGAAAATGTTCAGAAACCAAAGGAAGCCTGATGATTAGAACCACAACCAAGACCTCACAAACACTGTTTTTTACTTTTTTTTTTAAGATTTTATTTATTTGACAAAGAGAAACACAGCCAGAGAGGGAACACAAGCAGGGGGAGTGAGAGAAGCAGGCTTTCCGCCCAGCAGGGAGCCCGATGTGGGACTCGATCCTGAGTCTCCGGGATCATGACCTGAGCCGAAGGCAGTTGCTTAACCAACTAAGCCACCCAAGTGTCACCACAAACACTGTTTTTAAACTGCTTGTGGTTCCTTCGCTCCCATGTCCAGTCCTGTAGGCAGCCGGCGGCTGCTGCTGCTGCATGCAAAATAAGTTGTAAGCTGTTGCTGTTTCCTAGGGATATACCCAGATTAAATAAACCCCAGAAGGGTGCTTATGATTGACTGAGTGTAAGTCAATGTCCGCCCCTCATTGGCCAGGGTTCTCAGAAGACCAGTATCCGGCCTTTCTTCTTCCACAGTGGTAGATTCCAGTCATGGCTGTTCACAAAGATGGGTCCAGTGATTTTTATTTGATGTTGTGGATCTGCAAAGGGCATCCTCCTTTAGCAATCAAGAGGTGCCACAGCTCTGCTGTTACTCTTCCTTTAACCTTGAAATCTTTAGTATGGTTCATCTATAACTTACTTCAGTTGTAGCCAAGGACTTTAAACATCTTGGGGTTTTTTGTTTGCTTGTTTGTTTGTTTGTTTTCTATTTTTTTTATGTTTTTAAATTCACATAGAAGAATTAATGCTCTGACCAGGGCATCGTACTGCTAATCATGGCTGTTAGATATCTTGTAAGTTGGAAGCGTTCAGTGTCATTATTATCTTCCACAGCACTGAATTCTCGATGATCGTGTTTACTAAATTCGCCAAAATTAGAATTTGCCAATATTAATTTTTTTAAAGAATATTGTCCATTAGGGCAAACATCTTCAAAGCGTTTACCATTAAGAACAGTTCCCTGAGGGTGCCTGGGTCGCCCTGTCAGTTAGCATCTGACTCTTGATTTCCTCTCAGGTCATGATCTTCACAGTGGATTGAGTCCCTCATCAAGCTCCAGGCTCAGCACAGAGTCTCCTTGCCCCTCTCCCTCTGCTCCTCTCCCATTTGTGTATGTGTTTTCTCTCTACTGTCTCTCTCAAATAAATAAAATCTTTAAAAAAAGGACAGTTCTTCAAACTGCTAATGAATCTAAAGATTTTCCATTTCTAAGATTTTCTTGCCTTTTCTTTTTTTTTTTTTTTTTTTAAAGATTTTATTTATTTATTGGACAGAGAGAAACACAGCGAGAGAGGGAACACAAGCAGGGGGAATGAGAGAGGGAGAAGCAGGCTTCCCGCCGAGCAGGGAGCCCGATGTGGGACTCGATCCCAGGTCTCCGGGATCATGACCTGAGCTGAAGGCAGTCGCTTAACCAACTGAGCCACCCAGGCGCCCCCCTTTTTTTTTTTTTTATGTTATAAGATAGGGCTACAGAGTCTCCTTGGGATTTTGGATTTCAATGTCCAGTAAGTTCACTTAAATAAGATGTCAGGGAACCTGGGTGGTTCACTTGGTTAAGCCACAGACTTCGGCTCAGGCTGTGATCCTGAGGTCACACATCCTAGGACCTGGGATCGAGTCCATCATTGGGCTCCTGAATCCACGGGGAGTCTGCTTCTCCCTCTGACCTATGCCCTCTCATGCTCTCTCTCTCTCATAAATAAATAAATAAATAAATAAATAAATAAATAAATAAGATGGCAGACGTTTCCGATATACATATGTATGATAACTATAAATTTGTTCTCCATTTTTCCTAAATTTGAGCTCCAGGGGTCCTACATTTCTTTATTTCTCTATAGTTGCTGCCACAAACATAAAGAGATCCAATATAGAAATAGAGTAAGAAAATAATAAGTTATGAGTAGCTTTGTTGGTTTTTTGGTTGGTTGGTAGGAGGATGAATGGGAGGTATTAAATACCACTGAAAATCACTAAACATCTTACCTAAAAATCTCTAAATATCTCTCTTTTAAGGTATTGTCCACAGATACATTTCATGGTGAGGAATAAAATAATTTTCCATGCCTATTATCACAAATTTGCTTAAGCAGATAATATTAAATTTATTAATGTGTTTGGCCAAGCTGTTAGTATATAGTAAACACTGAATAAATGGGAATTGAAAAAGTTTCCTTTAACAGGAAATTGGAAGACAGTAGGTATAGAGATTCCAAAGACTTTTAAGAAACTACACAAAGGGGCAACCTGGGTGGCTCAGTCGTTAAGCGGCTGCCTTCAGCTCAGGTCATGATCCCAGAGTCCTGGTTTCCAGCACTGCATCGGGCTCCCTGCTCTGTGGGAAGCCTGCTTCTCCCTCTCTCACTCCCCCTGCTTGTGTTCCCTTTCTAGCTATGTTTCTCTCTGACAAATAAATAAAATCTTTAAAAAAATAAAAATAAATTTTAAAAAAGAAACTACACATAATGAAAGATCAATGGGCTTCTATGAGGAGACATGACAGAAATAAATCATGAGGAAAAGGGAGTATCACAATTAATCCTTGTTCTCAACATCACAGACTAGGTCATGTTATTTAATCTTTCAGTACTGGCAGTTTTCGAAGATTTTTATCCAGAAATTAAAAGAATCATCTCACTGGTGAGACCATCTCTCTCATTTCTCTGGAACAAGGCAACTCTGCCTAGAATCTCTGATAATCAGAGGTTTTCCATATTTATTGTCCATATGGCAACCCTTACCTTCTATACCTCGAAGTAAACAAATTCTATTATCCTCATCCCTCCGTCAGGCTTCTACAAGTTTGCTCATTTACAGTACTGAAAATATTTTTCGCCACCTCTATATCTGTACTTTGTGCAATTGTTCCATTCTAACACATCTAGCTATATGGAAGAGTCTACATTGATATTCCTCGAGAGCACACACTTACTGTTTCCCAGCTTGTACTTTCTTTGGTGTCCTTGTACCTGTTTGTGCCCCTTACCACTTTAAGACACTAATTTTACTGAACAAATTATTTGGCTCCCCATTCACAAGGTTCATAGTCGGTACACACTCAAATACAAAATACCACTTTGTGCATGTGTGTGTGGGTGTGTGTGTGTGGGTGTGTAATTTCTCACATTCTGACATTCTGAAAATACCTTTCATATATGTGAAAGTAAAAATTTCCTTTTCTTGACAATTCTATTATTTTAGCAGTGGGTTCAAAAGGTTAGGTAACTCATCTTAGTCTTCTTACTTGTCTAAACCTATTCTCATAACCAAGTGAAATAAGTGGTATTTCCCACATACACAGTGAAACTAAATAATCACTGTCTTTTAAAACTTAATTCTTCAATGCCCATTGGGAGAAATATTGAGTCATTCATCCTAGCAAAATTATATAAATATATACACTTAGACACAAAATGGTGACAAAGACCACAATTATTCAAAACTTGCAGGGCTTTGTAAAGCATCATCGTTGGAATATTTTGTGCCCCATTTCTGTTAATAAAATTTGAAATTGATGGAATTAAAATGAAGAGAGGCCAAATAAGTCTCCCTACTGAAATCATAGCTTATATTGAATGTTGAGTATCTTACTGTCTCTAATCCTTCTGTTTTGAAACTGTGTTACCAAAAGAATGTTCTATTTTAAACCATTATATTAATTGATTGAATGCTTAAATAGTTTTCTTTAAAAGGAGTCATCAGAACTTTTTTTAAGGCTTTGCTATAGGCTAATGTATTCTAAAAGCAGAGCACTTTCCTACAACTACTTATACTAAAGGGTTATATGAGGGATTGGTATTTTCCATTTACTAGTAATATTTGTTTTCCTTGTTCTTATAGAATAAGAAACTCAGCTAGTTCATCTGCCATGTTAAAAAGTTAAAATAATTATACTCCAGCAACATGCTTGAAGCAAAATAAAACTAGTGATTAAAGAAGAAAGAAATCCTTCTAGAACTCTTTCTACAACCTACTCTCCCTCTGCCCCAAATTCCCCTCATTTACCCTTTAAATATAGATCAAAAGCTGTGTAGGAAAGGACTAAACTAGATTGGTGTGTCACTTGAGGCACAAGCATTTCAATGCTAGCCCTGAATCCCCCAGTTCCTTCCTCTTCTCCAAGTGACGAGGTGGCCACACTCCCCAGATGGTGCAGGTAAACGATGCTGGGATCTCTGAGTGTCTGGCCATGGAGGCCCATGTGAAGCAGAGCTCTCTGCAAACTGACCTAGATGTACTGTAACCAAGAAATCAACTTTTACTGTGTTAAGCAAAGGAGATTTCAGAGTTAATTTGTTACCGCAACATTACCAACATTACCTATGATTCAACAGGCACGCCATTTAGAGATGGAGAGCATTAATGGGCACCTGGATTACTCTTTAGGACTCAAAGATAAATAAGGAAGTACTCAATATCAAAATGAATGCTTGGAGCTAAGCCAAAAATTTTCCATTTTTGGTTAGGACTCCTTTGAATAAAAAGAACTGAAACACAACTCAAATCATTACTGGTAAATGGAAATATGTTGGTTTGTTAAATCCAAAGAACTCAGCTGGAGAGGAGGGGGCTGAAGATGGAATGCTCAGGAACAAGACGTAGAGACTGAAATATTGACAGGGCAGTTTTCATGTGGCCTCACTGCATCTCCATATGGGTGCCCTCCCTTCTCTCTCCATGCAGCCAAACTACTCCTGATGGTTCTCAACCCTCTGCCACAGAGAAAAAGTGACACAAGTACTCGAGCCTTTGTGCTCTCATTTAAAAATCCCAAAGAAGAATACTGTCCTAGCTAGAGTTAAATTTTCCCAGGTGGGCCAAGCAACTATGTCCAGCAAAGGATGTGGCAGGTAGACAACACTAAACTTCCATACAAAACATATACATGAAACAGAAGCAACCTAAGAGCGGCTGCCACAATGAGGGGGTCTCAGGTCAAGCAAAACAACCATGTTCAGGATCCCTCACGCACACGGCTAAAATCCAAAAGATCTTTTAACTAAAGGTTTTGTTTTCTAATCCATTTGGTGGCAAAATCGGACCTGATCTGAACTATTTTGGGAAACAAAACTTGCCATTAACTTGATGTGAAACTACTGCATTTATTTTATTTATTTATTTTTTCAAACATCAAAGTTTTATTTTCTGAAAAAAATATTCTTTTTTTTATAGTATTTTAATTTTAAGTGTAATATATGTACATGGCAGAAACTCAAATGCAATGTTTATTTGCGAATACCAAATGCGTTTCAATTAGAACTGTTTGATTATGGGTTGCTGCTCAAATGCTTCTGGGGTGTTATATAAAACATGGTATATGCATTGTATTTCTTTTTTATTTATAAATTCAGAACATGTCTCTAAGAGTTTTAAATAAGGGAACATGTATTTGAATTGTAATTATACGAATATTAAAAAAACACTAAAAATTATGTGTACCATAATTTAAGAATACATGTGTGGTGTCTGGGTGGCTCAGTCATTAAGTGTCTACCTTCAGCTCATCTCATGATCCCTGGGGTCCTGGGATCCAGCCCCGAATCAGGCTCCCTGCTCAGCCCCTCCCCTCGCTTGTGCTCTCTCTTTCTCCTTCTCAAATAAATAAAATCTTTAAGAATACATGTATAATACACTCAGAGATCTATCCTATCTGCATTTCTCTTTCCAAAAGAGAAAGTGAAAAAGCTTTTATCCAAATAGATACATGAACGTTTGTTTCTTACACATTTAACTTCCTATTTTCAGCTAGCTCTTAGCAAGAGACTTAAATATGTCAGGAAATATCAACTCAGTGCAACTTTTGCATATTGTGCAAGTTGGTGACTTGTTAAGGTAGGGAGCGGTGTGATAGAATTATGTATATTAAAGATGAGAGGTTGTTTTTTGTTTTTGTTTTTGTTTTTTAATATTTAGGGCTCAAATATTTAGGTCGTGAGATCGTGACCTGAGCTGAAATCAGTCACTTATTTGACTGAGCCACCCAGGTATCCCAATACTGAAGTACTTCAATGCTGATCCTAACCTCTGGACCTTTTAAGGCATCTGAAAAATGATAGTTTTTTCTGACAGATGAAAACTATATTGAAGGCCATGAAAAATTATGTAATGGTACTATGAGAAAATGAGATATCTTTCTCTTAAATTGCTATATATGCGACTTTGTTTTCAAGAGAATATCTATAGAATGTTTTCCCCCAAACTCCACACTAATTCCTAGAGCATTTTTCCTCAAACTCCACAATGTAGTTAGCTCCAGTTGCCATTGTGATTAACTGAAAAATTACTATGTTATGTCGCATATAGTCTGTTTCCTACTATTCCCCAATTTTCTCATCCTATTCTCCACTCTTGTGAAAATCTGCTTTAAAAGTAATAATATCTAGGGTGCCTGAGTGGTTTACTTGGGTAAGCATCAGCCTTCAGCTCAGGTCATGATCCCAAGGTCCAGGGATCCAGCCCCACATCTGGCTCCCTGCTCAGCGGGGAGCCTGCATCCCTGCTTGTGCTTTCTCTCACTATCTCTCTCTCTCTCTTGCAAATAAATAAATAAAATCTGTTTTAAAAAGTAATAATATCTAGCTGATATTATGGTGTACATGGATATGGTGAATAGCATACTTGATTCAGAAACGGAGGTAACTAACTCACCAAGTTACCCATAAACATCCTCTTCCACCTATGATACTCACTAGTGTAAAATTTTCCTTCCTCTCTCATTTTCAACACCACTACCCCGTTCAGATCCTTATTCATCATTGTTGTTGCAGTGGTGTTCACCTTCTCTAACTGAACTAAAACTTTGGCTTTAAGGTAGACATGATCAATTTCTTGGTCTTTATTTTGCTAGTTTGAACATCATATCCAGAGAAATGCAACGACCTGCCTTCTTAGATCACACAGATTTTTAATGATGCTAGTATTCAATAATCATTTTGATATATATAGACCTCTTCTAATTTTGGAGACAAGGGTTTCCTACTTGTTCTGGTTAGAGGGAGGGTCTTCCCTCTCACAGCAGAACATGAACATTCCAGTTAATTGCTCCCTCTGACTCCAGGTATCAGTGCATAAACACGTGACTCAAGTCACCAACTGGAAGACATCACCTAGGACTAGGAATCTAGAGCAAGTAATACAAAGACTTGAGGGCAGTCTAGAAGCACCCAAAACAGCGACCACAGTGCAGCATTCACACCTGGTGTCGAAGCCAACAGTCGGTGGGGTCTCTGCGTGGTCCAGTATCAGCAGGGGGATATTCTAGTCACTCTTTCAGGGGCATGGTTTTACCAAGTGGATGCTTTAGCTTCCTCGCCATATTTGAGTTTGTGGTTTCAACCAATTTTCCCGTCTTTCACTAAATTATATGAGCTAACCATTTTCTTCCACAAATTTCCTTTTATGTTTAAAACCCATCATTACTCTCTATATTTGCATCTAAGAACCCTGGTGAATATAACTGTCAGTAGTGAATGAGCACATCAACTCAGAGACCCTTAAGGCTTTATTCTTCCACTGTATGTACCTCATTGCTTTCATAAAATACACTCACTTTCAGGTTCTAAACACTATCAATGGTAGATTTCACTGCCAGTAATTTCTTTTTAATTGTTCAATTTTTTATCCTTTTATTTATGATATAAATTGGGATATAATTACTAACATCAATTTTTTATATAAATAGCCTACAGATGGTAGGCAATGTATTGACTTTTGTGGCCAACATCAGCTTTGCAACACTGTAAATCCGTTTCATCTTACAGATGAGAACTGATTTATAGGTCATTAACACAACTTGACAAGGAAAAATTGGTAGTGTCTACCTGGAAATGAGAAAAATGCTGGATGAATATATGAGTGAAATATTTGGGTCTGCAATGGAAAAAAAAAGACTAGTGGACTCTTATGTTAAGTATCAAGTGAATCATGGGCGCAGATCTCAGAACTCCCAGCTATTTATTTTCAGAACTGATGAGCATATACTTTTACCATTGAAAGGATTACGAGGTAAATCATCAAAGAGTAGAAATCAATTATTTATTTCTTTACTCACTCATTTACTCGTTCATCAGCAAAGAGTTCCAAAGCACCAGTCTTGTGCCGACTATCATTCCTGGTTTATTTCCAATAAAAGTTTAATACTGTTTCTCACTGCCAGAGGAGATTTGCACAATAAAACGCATGGAAGGACCTACAGCAAGTTAAAAAGAAATTCAAGGGTGCCTGGGTGGCTCAGTCCTTAAGCGTCTGCCTTCAGCTTAGGTCACAATCCTAGAAGTCCCAGGATTGAGCCCCACATTAGGCTCCTGCTCAGCAGGAAGCCTGCTTGTCCCTCTCTCACTCCCCCTGCTTGTGTTCCCTCACTTGCTGTGTTTCTCTGTCAAATAAATAAATAAATAAATAAATAAATAAATAAATAAATAAATCTTTAAAAAAATTGAAACTATTTATTACAGCTGAAAGTAAGGTGTTCTCTGAATTTCTGTATCCCAGGTATGGTAGACTTTTCTGAACCATATTTTACTTTCTCTTAAAATTTGTTCATCTAGGGCACCTGGGTGGCTCAGTGGGTTAGGCCTCTGCCTTTAGCTCAGGTCATGATCTCAAGGTCCTGGGATCGAGGTCCACATCGAGCTCTCTGCTCAGCAGGGAGCCTGCTTTCTCCTCTCTGCCTGCCTCTCAACCTGCCTCTCTGCCTGCTTGTGAGCTCTCTCTCCATCAGATAAATAAATAAAATCTTTAAAAAATTTTTTGTTCATCTAGTTTTCTAATGTTAATACTTTAACATTTGAAACACTTAATCTGATCTAGGGGAAAAAAAAATAAATTAAAGAACTAGTATCAAGGCTCCTGGGTAGCACAGTTGGTTAGGCATCTGCCTTTGGCTTGGGTCATGATCTCTGGTCGGGGTCCTGGGATTGAGCCCTACATTGGACTCCCTGCCAAGAGGCGAATCTTCTTGTCCCTCTCCCTCTGTGCCTCCTCTCTGCTCATGCTTGCTCAATCTCTCTCTCTTTCTCTCTCTCTCAAATAAATAAATAAAAATCTTAAAAAAAAAAAAACTAGTATAGAGTATACTTTCCTGGTAATTGTTTATAAAATAAAAAATTTGATGAAATTTTTTATGTGTTAGCATTTATGTAATGTAAGTCTTTATCACAACATAATTTACAGTAGCATAAAAAATTCTGAAGTCACTCTTTCAGTAACTTAATCATAATAGACGACATTTGATTCAATATCAAAGCATAATCACACTTTTTTTACAGGAGAGGCAGGGGAGAAGGAAAGGCAGAGAAAGAATTTTAAGCAGATTCCATGCACAGAACAGAGCCCAACTCGGGACTTGATCTCATGACCCTAAGATCGGGACCTGAGCCAAAATCAAGAGTTGGATGCTTAACCAAATGAGCCACCCAGGTGCCCCCACACAATCATGCTTTTAATGTTATTAAAATCCTAATATTTTATTAATTGGGGAGAAAGAATAAGGCAAAGCTATATATTAATATGCTTCTTATTTCTTCTCCAACTTACATCAATAAGTTGCAATAAAGGACTTTTTCAGTTGATCATATGCTACCTCACTGAAGTATTAAAACATTTTTATTTTAGTTTCCATTACAGGTTTATTGTCAAAGCTGTTAGATACCTCTACTGCTTATGAACATCATTATGAAAATGGCAATAGGGGTGCCTGGGTGGCTCAGTTGGTTAAGACACTGCCTTCGGCTCAGGTCATGATCCTGGAGACCCAGGATCGAGTCCCACATCGGGCTCCCTGCTTGGCAGGAAGCCGGCTTCTCCCTCTCTCACTCCCCCTGCTTCTCTTCCTTCTCTGGCTGTGTTTCTCTCTGTCAAATAAATAAAATCTTAAAAAAAAATGACAACGTCCACCATTCTCCCAGCCATGCTGGCAAATGGTGTGTACAAGTCCCCAGCTGCAACCATACTAGAGGTGAGGCACATGGCTATGGCATAGGCGGTTTTTTAAATCTCTCCTTCTACCAATATCTCTCTCACTCTCCACCCTCTCTTCTTTTTCCCTCCCTGCATCTCACTGAATGGTGTTAGGTTAGGGAATGCCTACTCTTGTTCTAGCACTCAGCCCCCACCATCATTTTTGGTCTCACATTGGGGTTGTATGCTGGCCCGTGAGGGCACCTCTCAGTTTGAGAGCTGAGAGTTACTGCCTAACAAGACACTCCATAAGTTGTGTGGGAGCATGCAGCACAGAAGAAAAGCTATACAAGACTCTCTTCCTGTCTTTAAGGAGCCAAGAATCCATTAGTAAAAAGAAACAAATATAACTATAGAATATAAAATAGTGGTTCTCATCTTCATTCCACATAGATCAATCCAATGAATGGAGAACATTTACACCAGTGTTGCTAACTTGCTATGCTGTGATTTCTCAGCAGCAGCAGAGCAAGTTCTCTTCCTCTAAATCAAAATCCGTAATTAAAATCTCAGGGTGTTGGGAAGCAAAGAAACAGAAGCAAACGTAAGCAGTTAGAAAAAGTTCCCCAAGTGATTCTTGGATGCCTACCCTTGCTCAGTAGCCTCTACTCTTCCCAACGCTACCCCACACCTCCTCTTAAGAATCACCAATGCAGAAAGGGTTTAAAGAAATCACACTGCACAGAGCTGCTCCCTCAGGGTAATGATACCGCAGGTCTTCCCTCTTCTCAAGGGTGGTATTGGTCAGGATGGTCACACAGGAATATACACAATTATTCGAAAGGCAGAGGTAAAGCATCACTCATTAACCTCCCCAGGTCTGTGCAGGGCCCCAGGAGCCATGCTTGTCATTCACATTATGGCTGATCTGGTGGCTCACACTACTGGCATGGGGAAGCAGTCAAACTGGTAGTCCAACCAAACCCACCCTTCTCCTCATCCTTTTTCTATTCCTCTGTGCCCTGGGTTGAGGGGCAGCTATAGATCCCTGGTGAAAGCCAACAGCTTCTGCAGATCACTAGCAATATGGAGTTTAAATGTCATGACAGACACATGGGACTTCCAGTTTGTCCTAGTAGGTTGGAGTCTGTCCGCGGGGGTCCCAGTTTGTCCTCATTGTATCATTGCTTTATCTCCGCTTCACATCCAGCTACCCAGCTGGTCTACCATGACTCCATTCCCATCAACGCATGCATATGTAGCAGCTCTCCACAGAACATCACCATTAATTAGGATTTACTTTCCCAGGGTCTCGTACAATTGTGTGATGTTTAATCTAATAAAATAAATGCCTTAGTCTAAATTATTCATGGTGGTTCTGCTTTCCTACATAAATTCTGATACACACAATACACATACACATTTCACATATAATATGAAAGTCTTTAGCTCCTCAATTCCTGTAGGACTGGCTATAATGTTATTACCAGAGAAGAAATCTCGCTACAGGGAATAATTAGGGACACAGAAGATACTGAGGTGCCTGAAACCATTATTATCCCAATAAGAACAAATACATAACTTAGACGCAATTCCTCTCTCAACCTCTCAAAAATCTTAGTGCGATCATCTCTACAGCTAGTACCATGCCCAAACTTTACTACTAATGATCTGTATTCTAAGGAAAGTTTAAACATGATCAAGTAACTTCAGAACTAATAAACTAATCTGGTATATCCTCTACCTCTAGCGCTCTCTGACATTTCGTGCATATTCAAGAAATATTTACCGAATGAACTAAAGGAATGAAGCAATGACTGAATGAATGAATGCAGTTTCCACCCACTGAAAGTTCAACTGAATAATATCGATTCTCTTCTGCATTATCAAGCATAGTGACCGATTTTAAATACAATAACGGAAGATAAGAATTATTACTGGAATTTTACAGATGAAGAAACAGAGTTTAAGTATCTTGCTCAGAATCACACAGCGTGTGAGAATGGACTTGAGAATAAACTATGTTTGTCTTACCCCAAAGCAGGGGCTTTATCTGTTACATCGGGCTGCCTATCAAAAGAACATTCTCTTTGGTGAAGCTTTGCAGAGATAATTTATCTTGACCTCCTCACCCATCGGTCTCCCTTGAGAGTGTTCTTCAGTGTCAGTTTTCTTATTTTTCTTTATTTGGTGGCTATTCTCAAACTGTTTTCTGCAGATTTAGAATGCCATCTGCCTCCAGCCTTTGACTCCTGCTTCTCCCAAAGTTTGCCTCGTGAGTATGACTCAGCCTGACCTGCTTCTGCTTTCCATTTTAAACCTAGCTAGGAATTACATCAAGGGATGAAAAAATAGTCACTGGCTTTTCAGGCAAGTGGTGGCTTTGGATTTCTTCTCTGATGTTCATAATATTCACTGCAACTCTAATGCAGCCACATCATCCTCCATGGCAGCGAGCTCAGCTTTCTTGTCCCACTTTCCTCACCATCCAATTTCTTCTAGTGCTTTCCTAGTGAGTGTACCTGGGCCACTTCCCAACTTCCTGGCTCTCTGTGGCTCTGACCTAGGTGCCTACTGACTCCTTTCCAGCACAGCCCCCAGGCTTGAACACTGGCATGCTGGAACAAATTCCAGGTGGCTACAACACCAAACCTGTGTAATTCTAATGGAATATTTCACACAAAGTGACAAATAGAGCTTATCGTACAGAACTAATTTGGTTATTCAGATTAAAAGCATGAATCATTATTTCATATTATTTCATATTTCGTATTTCACTTTCAAATCTCAGTAAATACAGTTTTCCTTTCAATCAGTGGCATATTAAGAATTCAAGATTTCCCAATAGTAGTGCTTCACTAGGACCCAAATCATTTTATTCTTCCTAGAGGAGAGGCAATGCTAATCCACCTCAAGAAACACTGTTTCTTAAAATGGCAAAACACTAGCATTTCATATTTTTCAGTTTTTTTTCTTTCTTATATTTGAAAAGTTGTTGAATGTTAGGTAATATTTTGGCACTGATTCACTGTTAGAAACAGCAATCAGAAAACCTGACTCCCTGAAGAACACAGTAAGAATTATCCAATTTTATTGTCCTCTACAGATTCATAGAACTGTTGGTGTGAAAAAACCATGGCAATGAATATAATTCATCCCCACACTCAATGCCTGCAGGCATATCACATACTTCCCTAGAGAGATCGAAATGTATTCTATTTTTAAGGATTTCCAAAAATCCCACAACCTCACTCAATAAATCCTTGCAATGTGCAATTACTTTCCACACCAGGAAACATTTCTTTACATCTAAACTAAAATCTCTTATTCAATAGTATCTTTGTGCCCTCTGCTTCCTCTTGTCCTATTTGTAGTCAAGATTAAGAATAAATGCTTACTACACTGTCTTATTTATTGACCTTCAATCTTCATGGGAATTAATAACTCATTGAAACTTTCTTGAACATTTCAGTGTATCTTTCACTAGAAAGTTCCTGAATACTTCTACGTCTTTTACAAGTAAGAAGCTTTTAATGAATACAATGCTTTTCTTATGAGATTCACAACATTTATTGGATTAATACAAACTGTTCACCTTTACTACCCAGCAAAAGTGCTTACCTGAGAGGATCTTAGAAAATATTTGATAGTTGACAAGGGTATGGGACTTCAAAATTCTAACACTAGCTTCAACAAGTAAACTCTAAAAGATCAAACAGTATTTGAATAACATTCTTGTGCTTCACAGCAAGAGATAAATGCACACTATTTTTAATTGTATTTAATTTTCATTAATTTAAATTTAATGAGCCGGATGTGGCCGGTGCTACTGGACTGTACAGTGCGGGTCTAGTAAATACATCCATACAGCTGTATATTAAAATTTGGGGAGCAATTAATAATTTTAGAAAAGTGAGGGTTTTTTCCTCTCAGAGAGCAATTTATTACTATAGGAGTTAATTCAAATTAAAAGTGATCAGTTTATTCCATACAAACTGGGAGTCTGGTCTTTATTTTATTATACAGTTATTTTGATAAAATCAGTATTTTCAAAGTTATTAGATAAATATGAAAATGTACAACTAGGATTATTAGCTATGATAAAAATGCTTCTATTTATTTATTTATTTTAATTTTTAAAAGATTTTATTCATTTATTTGACACAGAGAGAGATCACAAGCAGGCAGAGAGGCAGGCAGAGAGAGAGGAGAAAGAAGGCTCCCCGCAGAGCAGAGAGCCCGATGTGGGCCTCGATCCCAGAACCCTGAGATCATGACCCGAGCCAAAGGCAGAGGCATTAACCAATGAGCCACCAATGTGCCTTATTTATTTTTTTTAGTAGGCTCCATGGCCAGTGCACACATAAGGCTTGAACTCACAACCCTGAGATCAAAGCCCAAGTTGAGATCAAGAGTCAGCCATGTAACTGACTGAACCACCTAGGTGCCCCGTTAAAATGCTTCTATTCTAAACTAAAATAGAACAAATGATTCTTGGAGATAGTTAAGGACATTGAAGATTCAATAATACAAATCCAGGAGTGCCTGGGTGGCTCAGTCAGTTAAACATCCAAATCATGATTTCCGCTCAGGACATGCGATCAAGTGCAGAGTTGGGCTCTATGCTGAGAGCCTGCTTAAGATTCTCACTCCTTCTCCCTCTGCCTGCCATCTTCTGTCTCTCTCCCCCTCTCTAAAATAAATAAGTAAATAACCCTTTAGTCCATATGTAAATAAGTATATTATAAACAAAATAAATGTTTTCTTTCTTCCCGACAATAAATTTATCTTTGAATCTGCAAGTAAACGATTGCTAACCCAGTAGCTAATTCTTTATTCTATTCACTTCATAAGGATATATGGTTAATTTAACAAATATGGTTTATGCTGATTCAGTAGAAAACCTATGAGACAATAGCATTAAATTATGGAAATTTTTGTCTGGGTTTGTTTGCACTTTTAAAACCATGTCTCAAAATAATTTAAAGATCTTTCTCTTATAATTCAGAATCCTTCACCCCATCTCCTGTCCTCTAAAAAGTAAAATCAGTGTGAAATAACTGGGAAAGTAATATTTGCTTTAATTTATAATTAATAAAACTGATTAACATGGTTAAATAATATGTACATATATATCACACAAACATTATCTATACATTTTTAATTTTTTAGTTATCAGGTTCTATTTATATTATCTATCTATATATTTTTTGCCACTAATTACTAGTCCTTGGTCACCACATAATTGAACTATTTAACGAATTTATGTCTCTTCCCTCTAACCTTGCCCTTTTCCTATAAAATGCCAGAAAATTTACTTTTAATATAGCTCTTGTAACACTATTCTCTTACCTACAGCATTTCTGGAAGATTTTTACACTTTTGTCACCTGAATATTAGAACATAAAATCAACAATCTCTTCATTCTCTCATCATTCACAATTTTAAGAATTTTTTAATTCCTCATTAACAAAGTCTTACCAGTACAGATCAACCATCCTTACATGTTCTGTTCTGGACTGCCTTATTTTCTCCATATTTTTCTCAGTCTGCAACATCATATCTGTGTTCTTACCATTGCATATTCATCATTTCCTTCCAGTCCCTGCTAAAAACTACGCTCATCATTTGCTAATCCATCATTCACTATTTTCTTCTTTAATCTTTCACTCATCAATCCTACTTTATAGTTTCCTTATCTCATCTCAGAGCAATAAGCTACATAATTTCACATATTCATAGAGGTATACACTTTGTTATTTTGTGGAACACACATGACATTCATAATCACACAAACACACTTACACACACACTTAAACACACACACACACACACACAAACACACAATTATGTCTTCCTAAAAGCTATGACTCTGGGATATTCTACAAATTCCACTATAAAGTATTATTCCCAAAATGTTTCATTTTGTTTGGTGAATTAATAAAATAACCATATTTTATCTAAACTGGGTTTTAAAGGGATTAAGGAATTTTAAGTCTAATGATTTCAATTAAAAATTCAAAATGAAAAACAATAAAATATGACTCATATTTCATTCCTCAACATCTTTTTTTATTTGCTACATGAAATTGATTTGGTGAAATAATTCTAATTTGCATTAAATGCAACTATGTCATATGAATGGCTTCAAAGAACTCTAACATGTTTTACAAAATAATTTTCGCTACTTTTGTCAGGCTGTCATGGAAATGGAGAATCAGATCACAGATAAATTCTTATTTCCCTCATGTAGCATGGAAAAAAGTCACGCTTTCATAAAGGCAACATTTATTATGCTAATTAAATTATTTTTGTTTCTCAGTTAACCATTTTCCAGATTAACCACTTTTTAAAAAATATATTTTATTTATTTATTTTTAAAGATTTTATTTATTTGACAGAGAGAAACACAGCCAGAGAGGGAACACAAGCAGGGGGAGTGAGAGAGGGAGAAGCAGCCTTCCCACCTAGCGAGTCCTGGGTCTCTGGGATCATGACCTGAGCTGAAAGCAGTCCCTTAACCAACTGAGCCACCTAGGTGCCCCTTATTTATTTATTTGACAGAGAGATCACAAGTAGGCACAGTGAGAGGAGGAAGCAGGCTCCCTGCTGAGCTGAGAGCCCCAGATACAGGCCTTGACCCCAGGACCTTGAGATCATGACCTGAGCTGAAAGCAGAGGCTTTAACCCACTGAGCCCCCCAGGTGCCAAGATTAACTAATTTTAACTTTGATTTCCTTTTTTCAATTGAATATAACTTTGATTTCTAATGGGATATTGCCATCAGCAAAAAGTATGCCAAATTAACTAGAATGAATAACTAAAAAAAAAAAAAAAAAAATCAAAGTCTGGCTCATTCAGTATAGGATCGTAAACTGTAAGAGCCAATGATTTAAAAGAAAACATCTTAAAAGAATGACAAAATTTTCTAAGTGTCCAAAAATATAAATTAGGTATTCCACTGAAAGTCCAAAAAATTTTGAAAGTTTTTGTTTTTGCTTTTTTTAAAATGTAGTTTGAAGTCACTACTATAAATTTTCCTCAGTGCCTAAGGTACTGAGCAAGATTCCTCAAGGAAACCTTAATCTTACAATTAGAATTATCCTGAACTGAAATAATCAGACTCCTCAGGGTTAGACACACAACAAGAATTAGTGCAGGTAACCTTTAATTTAACTTTCTAGTGAATGTCTGTAATACTTATAGGCACTATGTGGGAATCTATGAGACGACACTCAGCATCAGGGAAATCAATCTTTTTTTGCCTTCAATTGATCTAACATTTCTACTCTGATCTATCTTGTGTCCATTACATGTTTTCACTGGAAATCTACTTGTAACAATAACTAGAAGCACTACCAGCCCAGGTTGGCAGGTTCCAGAAAGTATCTTCCTGCAATGTTAGGGGCCAAAGTCCATGTCAGATAATCGTTCTGCACGCCACTCGGTCTTCAATGTGCCAGGAGGGTTAAAACTTGCATGTTAATCAAGAAAACTTACAGTGTCACCAAGAGGTGTATAACATTTTAGAAAAGCCAAGCAACACCACTCATTCTGTGCATGACACCAATCTAGCACACAGGCATCAGTCTGCCTCACTGTTGCTATGCTGTGGTGATATTCTACATATTACTGGAGGCATCATTTGTCCCATTAGTCCATACACAGTGTATATTCTATATACAGCCAATCACCTCATTTTGAATCTGCCCTAAACAGTTACATATTCCTTAATTTTTTTTTATTTTATGACAAATAAAGCATTAGGTCTTTTTCTTGTGAGGTTATATAGGTAGGTAAATTATATTCTCTATGAATTTCATTTCCGATTACTAAAGGGTTTTTTGTTCTGAGCCAACTGTGATAATCTCTCTCAGCAAACATCCTTTGCAGTTGGGAAAAGCTAAGGCTGAGGAAACATACAAGGAGGTCGTCTGGTAGTCTTGGGAGAAAATGTGTTCTTATTGTTTATTCTAAAAGTATAAAGAATAAGAAGAGAGCTTGTTAAGACTTTACTCTTCTATCCTCATGCCTTCAATGAGAATATGTTTATTATAGTCATTTTGTGACAATGAAGTAATACACTTGGAATAAAAGAGCAAATGCCACTGAAGCAATGGACCACCTTGAACTATTCTCCCAATCTTCTTAATATGTGGGTGTAGGGGAGTTTACATGGTTTGAGTGCCTGTTATTTGGATCTTAGGAAGCCTAAGTCAGATGTATGTGGTACAAAACTGGATTTAGTATCTTACCTTTGGCCAGTCTATCATTCACAATTTTCCCAGCCACCAACCTTAGAGTCACTTTTATCACAATCCGTCCCCCTGAGATATCTATTCAGTCTTAAATACTGTTGCTCTGACCTCATAAATATGTGGAAATCCATTTGTATTTCTCAACTTTCAACATCTTAACCTAAATGACCATACCATTCTAGCTGCACTTTTTTCTAATTGGCCTTACTGAGTCTCTCTCATACTCTGCCACATTCTTTACCTGTAAGAGACTTCCTTTTTTAGAATAAAATTTTTAAAAAAGTAATCATACTGGTTCTATCAGGAAAAGAAGCTTCCTCTTGCTGCAGAACAAATTCCAAAATCTTTACCCATAACACCAACACCATGATGTACACATTAGCCATGCTGTTCTCCTTGACTGAAAAATTCTTCTTCCCCCACAAGACCACGCCACACACACTCTTCAACACTAATTCATAGTCACTTTCAGGTGAAGTCAGCTTAAGCCACCACCTCTCTAGAAAAGCCTTTTCTAACCCACATATTCAACCAGCCAGGAGTTACTCACTCTCGCTGAACACTGATTTTCCCTCAAAATTCGTTTT
>PITA01000926.1:40962-161506 GCA_004023965.1 Spilogale gracilis
CTGATATTGGAGCATTTCATGGCATCATTTATTTCCCTTATTCTGTTTTCATGGGATTTTAGCTGTTTGCTCCAAGACTTCTCTTGCTCCTCCTTCTTAATCCATCTGTCTTCTAAATCACTGATATGATCTTCAGCTTCACTTACTCTAGCTGTTAGCATATTTAAATTAGATTGCATCTCATTAATAGCCTTTCTAATCTCAGCTTTCATTTCTGTTATTAGGAGCCCAATGTTTTTAGATGTTTTTTCTAAGAAAGTCAATGTTACACTTTGCAACAAATCTGTGTGCCCCACAACCAAAGGAAAAAAATCACACTTTCTGAGTAATTCATTGATTAACTGTAAAATTGCAATTCTACAAGTAGAAATTTGATATAACTTCAAGCTACAGGGAAAGGATAAACAGTGTCACAGCTGGAATCTATTTAAATGGAGGGATGGATTTTAGGAGACTGTCATATGTCTGTGTTGAAAAAGTGTAATAGAAGGAATGCAGTGGAAAGACTGCTGTAGTCATTGTCTGTGGGAGACACAACAGGTAGTAAAACACAATTTCTGTCCAACAGAGGCATAAAACCTAGTCATAGTTGAAATGTGTGCCCATATAATCAAGATAGTAAACTAAATGACTCATTAGAGTAGTGATAATAGTTAAACAACAGAAGCCCTACGAAGCCCCAGAATTTGGTTTTCACATTCCCCAACATCTACAAGACCGCCTGGCACATCACAAGTGCTCCATCCACCCTTGTTGAATCAGCAACAGTGAAGGGGAGAACTGTGCAGGTATGTGTTAATATGAATGTGCCTTTAAAATTATTTATAATTATAAACTCTTAACAGGCTGGAATGGCTTACAGAAACACGGTAGTTCAGGTACTTTCAAATCCTTAGGCAAAGTGTGGGGATGGCCCAACAAGAGGAGAATGGCATCTTACCCACCTTGGATTTTTGTAGAATAGTTCAGATATTTTCTTGCTTAAAAGATTTCACAGTTCTTTTGTACAGCAAAAAAGGCATATAGTTTTTGCAGCTACAGCTCCACTTCAAATGCTAGCTAGCCCTGACCCCTACCAAGTGGGTAATATGTGAAAATGGCTTACCCCGACAAGCCTATTTCGTTCTCTGCAAAATGGAGATGATATCTAATCCACAGCATTATAATGAATAATAACTGAGCATTAGGTGACAGCAGATTACTTTTGATATGGTTTATATTCAATGGATATTAGTTCCCTTTCCACTTCACTAGTGCTTATTAAAAGCAGCCTAATTCCGCATTTAAACCTACTATCTAGTTTTGACCACCTGCTAGTTTTGTGGTTGTGGGGAAATATTTAAGTTATCTGATCCTCAGTTTCCTCATGTATAAAATGGGAATCAAATGGAATACTCACTCACAGGTATCACAAAAGGACCAAACAGCTTTTCAAACATCCTAATTTTATTTGAACTTATTGGGATTTTTGAATTTTTTTTCTCAGTATTTATCACTTCTGTATCTCTTGTTGATTGACTTCAGTATTAATTTCTTATATCTCATTAATTCTGGGATAAATTATATAAATGAGGTGAATATAATTTAAGAAATATAGCAGCCAGCTAAAAGGCTTCCGTCTTCAGCTCAAGTCACGATCTCTAGGTCCTGGTATCGAGCCCCAAGTCAGGCTCCTTGTCCATGGGGGGAGTCTACTTCTTTTTCTCTCTCTATTCCTCCCCTCATCTTGTATGCTGTCTCTCTTTCTCTCTCTCCCTTTCAAATAGATAAATAAAATCTTTTTTTAAAAAAGAAATAACTTCTCATTACTAAAGAATATAGCCAGGGAAAGAACCAGATAAAGCAAAAACATAGGAGATCTTTCCCTTATTTCCTTATTTTTGTGTATTGTATAAGAAAGTGGTCCAAACTCCTTCTTTTGCATGCTGTCATCCAGTTTTCCTGACACCATCTGTTGAAGATACTGTCTTTTTTTTTCCATTGGATATTCCTTCCTACTTTCCTACTTTCAAAAGATTAGTTGACCACGTAGTTGTGGGTCCATTTCTGGGTTTCCTATTCTGTTACATTGATCTATGCTTCTGTTTTTATGCCACTACCATACTGTCTTGATCACAACAGCTTTGTAATACACCTTGAAGTCCAGAATTGTGAGGACTCTGGTTTTGTTTTTCTTTTTCAAGATTGTTATAGCTATTCCGAGCGTTTTTAGTTCTCAACAAATTTTAGGACTGTTTGTTCTAGTTCTGCAAAAAAAAATGCTAGGTTTTTTTTTAAGCTTTTATTTATTTATTTGACAGGGAGAGATCACAAGTAGGCAGAGAGGCAGGCAGAGAGAGAGGAGGAAGCAGGCTCCCTGCCGAGCAGAGAGCCCAATACGGGCCTCAATCCCAGGACACTGAGATCATGACCTGAGCCAAAGGCAGAGGCTTTAACCCACTTAGCCACCCAGGTGCCCAAAAATGCTGGGTTTTTTTGACAGGGGTTGCATTAAATGTGTAGCTTGCTTTGGGTGTTATAGACATTTTAACAGTATTTATTCTTCCAGTCCATGAGCATGACATGCTTTTCCATTTTTTTATGTCATCTTCAGTTTCTTCCATCATTGTTTTATAGCTTTTGAAGCATAGCTCTTTTACCTCCTTGGTTAGGTTTATTCTAGGTACTTTATGTGTTTTGGTGCAATTGTAAATTGAACTGATTCCTTGATTTCTTTTTCTGTTGTTTCATTTTTGATGTATAGATATGAAACAGATTTCTGTGTTTGATTTTGTGTCCTGAAACTTTACTGAATTTGTTTATCAATTCCAGCAATTTTTTGGTGGAGTCTTTCAGGTTTTCTACATGGACTATCATGTCTTCTGCAAACAGTGAAATTTTCAATTCTTCCTTGCTGATCTGGATACTTTTTTCTCTTTGTTAACTGATTGCTGAGGCTAGGACTTCCAGTAGTATGCTAAATAATAATGGTGAGAGTGGACAACTCTGTCCTATTCCTGACCATTGAGAAAAAGCTTTAGGTTTTTCCTCACTGAGGATGAGATTAGCTGTGGTTCTTTCATATATGGCCTTTATGATGTTGATGTATGTTCCCTCTAATCCTACACTGTTGAGGGTTTTCATGAAGATTGATACTGTACTTTGTCAAATGCTTTCTCTGCAACTATTGAAAAGATCATGTGATTCTTACCCTTTCTTTTATCAGTGTGGTTATCATGTTAATTGATTTGTGAATATTAAATCATTCTTCCAACCCAGAAAAAATCCAAATTTACATGGTGAATGATTCCTTTAATATACTGTTCAATTTGTTAGTATTTTGTTGAGAATTTTTGCATCCATATTCTTTACAGAAATTGGCCTGTAATTCTTTTTTTAGGGGAGGTGGGCTTTGGACTCAAGGTCATGCTGGCCTTGAAGAGTAAGTTTAGAAGGTTTCTTTCCATTTCTATTTTTTGGAACAGTTTGAAAAAAATAGGTATCAACTCTTCTCCAAAATCTGATAGAATATTCCTGGGAAGCCATCTGGCCCTGGACTTTTGTTTACTGGGAGATCTTTGATTACTGATTCCATTTCTTTGCTGGTTATGGGTCTGCTCAAGTTTTCTATCTCTTTCTGTCTCAGTTTTTATTGTTTTTATGTTTCTAGGAATTTATCCATGTCCTCCAGATTACCCAATTTTTTGTACACAATTTTTCATAATATTCTTTAATAATTGTTTGTTTGGTTGTGATCTCTCTGCTTTCATTACAATTTTGTTTATTTGGGTCATATCCTTTTTTTATTTTTTTTGATAACTCTGGCTAAGGTTTTATTAACTTTATTAATTCTTTCAAAGAACCAGCTCCTGGTTTCATTGCTCTCTTCTACTCTTTTGTTGTTGTTTCTGTATCATCTGTTTCCTTTTTAAAAAAGATTTTATGTATTTATTTATCTTTGAGAAACAGAGTATGGTGAGGTGCAGAAGGGGGGTCAGGGAGAGGGAGGGGGACAAGCAGACTGTGCACTGAATATGGAGTCTGATGTGGGGCTTGTCCATTGCTGTGAGGTGTTAAAGTCCCCTATTATTATTGTATTATTATCAATGAGTTCCATGTTTGTTACTAATTGTTTTATATATTTGGGTGCTCCCAAATTGGGGGCATAAATATTTACAAATGTTAGATCTTCTTGAATAGACCATTTAATTGGATGTAGTGTTCTTCTTCATCTCTTGTTATAGTTTTTGGTTTAAAATCTAGTTTGTCTGATATAAGTATTGCTACTCTGGCTTTCTTTTGACATCTATCTGCATGGTAAATATTTCTCCATCTCTTCACTTTCAATCTAGTGTCTTTAGGTCTAAAATCTGTAGGTCTAAAATCTTTTGTAGGCAGCTTATAGATGGATCTTTTTTTTTTTTTTCTGACACCCTATACTTTTTGACTGGAGCATTTAGTCCATTTACATTCAGAGTGATTATTCAAAGATATAGGTTTAGTGCCATTGTATTACTTGTTTTGTCATTGTTTCTAGAGACTTTCCCTGTTCCTTTCTAGTCTTTGTTGCTTTGGTCTTTCTTTACCACTCAAGTTAACAATTAAATTTACAACATATGAATGGAGAAGACTTTCTTAACTGGAGTCTCTTCAAATCAATTTGCTTTAAGATCAGGATAGCAATCTTCTCTGTTCTCCTTCTCTACTGCACAGTAAGACTCAGAATTACACATATATATATGTCCATATAATAACTAACAATTGCTGTATGCGGTGAAATTAAGTTCTCTAGGTCACCTTGCAAACTCTCATTCCCATCCCATTCAGTCTGTATGAACTTAAATTATTTTTTCTTACATTGAGAATATAATCAGTTTATTTTTAAAAAATGCCTAGAGTTATTAATATGAGTGCAAAAGCACAATGTTTATTCCAATATACTCTACAATGTCATATACTTTATATACCTACTAATAAATTCAAGGAGCAACCATATTATACACTATGGGAAGACTGCAAAAAACAGAAACAAAAATTACTAGTCTTAAGGAAACTAAAGAGTATAAATGAGAAGACATTGTCAAGGGAAGGATTTCAGATTAATAACAAGAGAGCTTATTAAACAGAGGGACCAGTCCAAAGATGAAATGGGCTACATTCAAGAGTAGCTTGGTGGCCACATTCCAAGGATACTGTAGAGGTAAATCCATTACCCACTGGCCAGCAATGTAGTAGAAGGAAATTCAGGTCACCCCTGAGAGATAGAAAAGTCCCTTTGCATCATAGATTCTTTAATGCTAAGTGCAAATAATAGAGTTCATGTCCTTTTAAAATGGATACCCAAATACAAAGTGCACATTAAGAGATAGCTTGAGGAAAAGAACATGTGAATGTAACAACACAGCATTATGATTACTTTTAGAAAAGGAATATGGGAAAATAAATTCAGATTTTAAGTTTCTTCTTAGATATTGTTCAGTTTAGGATATTCTAAACAAAATATCTACTTAATCAGATTCAAGGTAACAGAAGGTTATTATTCAGCACTGCATTGTTTTTAACTGGTTATCATTACAAAATTCTTTAATATTGCATGATATTTAAAACTTAAAAGGGGAGTAATGCAGACCAAGCAGAATAGAATAAGTTATCATTGTATTTTAGTTTGTTTTGCTACTAACAATATGATTTAAAAAAACCATGCCATAACCCAACCTCCCATCCCACCCCCACCCTTGACAAATCCTTTACCAATTACAAGGAGGTCCCAGGTCCTTAGAACCTCTGGTCATTTTCTACTCCAAAATAACTCCATTTTACCACTGAACAAAGAGAGCTGAAAAGGCTCTTCTGAGCAGAGAAAATAAGTCTTCTATTGATCCTTCTCCTTCACATACTGCTCCAAATCCTCCCTTCTAATTATAGCATTTTAGTTCCCACAAAGCTGCTTGCCCCTAATTATTCTTAGCCATCTTCCCACTGGAGAGTTTTATTTGTGTTTTGCTTATTTAGCAATATTGTCACAATAATAATGAAAGGGGGCACTTGTCATTGTGAATGGTGCAGCATACTGATTAATTTCCCTTTGTTAAGTTTACTGGTGCCTTGATTCTAAAGCACCATACCCATGATATGCTTTTATTCACTTACCTACTTACTTACTTATTGGCTTATTTATTTCATCTCCCGGGGAGCCCCAGGAAGACAAGTACAATATTGAGTGAGCCAGAGACAATATAAATATAGATTTCAAAAGCACATTATAAAACCATGAAAAAATAAAGGTAAAACTTGAATTCATAAGCACATATTAGGAAACAATTTCATCATTTTACAAGAAGCCTTGCAAAACATAACTCAACCACAACTGTTTCTGCAATAGTTTTTCAGTAGAGCCAGTGATGATTAAAGATGGCATTTGGGGCCTGATTTATATTTTAGATCACTATAACTTGTTTGGCTGGAGGAGATATTTGGGGGTAAGAGATTTATGAAAGTAATGAAGTCATCGGGCTAGCCATCTGTGGTAGACATCATCACACATGGGGCTGCACAATGGCTTTAGAAAAGCCTTGTAGTGTTTAAAGGAATTTTCAAAATACAACTTTCACTACTCCAGTTCAGAAGCCCAAATTGAAATTTCTAGATTCTCTGGAGTTGGGAGGCAAGCAAGTGATCTATGCTACAGAAATCAAATGCAAAAATTAAGAGACACATGCATCCAACAGGAATAATGTGAAATAGGAGCTTCAACCTCTGTGGGAAGGTTGGGGGTTCTGCAGAGATGTCTAGATACTCCTTGTGACAGCATCAGAGGGAATAATGACCCAAATGTTGCAAGTCCAGTTCTTGGCTCAGATCTAACCTCACTCGTACTGTAGGCACCCCTACCTCTTATCATAACCTCGGGACTAATGTTCTTACCAGACCAGTCTTATGGCCTGCCTCTAAGCTTATCTCCCAAAGACTCAACCTCAACTTTGGTTTTCCCACCTGTTCTCTCAAGCCTACCAATCCTGTGAACTACCTTACAGCAAATACTTTTGCTATTTAGAGTCTACAATTGTTGACTGCAATTAAGAACAATGATATTGACTGAATTGGAGACTGAGTTGGGAGAGAAAACATCAAGGCAGACTCCAGAATCTGAAAGTCAGGTAACTAGACATGATTGCTCTGACACCAAAGGTGTCTACTGTTCTTTGGGAGGGTATTGCAGCAGCAGTTTTAGGGTACTTATGGTACCCCAAATTAAATCAGAGACTGATGTGGGTGTGGATCTCAGGTATTCTTGTTCATTTACTTAAACTGCCATATGCAATGTTCTTGTGAGCACTGGAAATTATCTATGTAAGTGATTAGCACTGTTCTCAGTACATGTTGTGGTTATACAGACAAGAAAGGGGCAACAGTATAGTTCGAAGTAAATCACATAATTTGTGGACCTAACCCCAGACAGGAGCAGGTGGTAAGTACTAAACAGAGTCCCTGGAATCCTAACCAAATAATATGTGTTTTAAGCCCTGGTTCTGGTTGCATACATAGCTTAAAATATGATCAAACTTAGGTAAGAAGGCAAACCCTGGAGAAGTCAGGAAATACAGTTTCTGAATGGTTGCTTCTTGGTCCTGGGAGTTCGTAGAGAATAATCTCTGACACAGTGATAGCAAGGCATAAAGCAGCAACTCTAAACCAAAGGTGTTAGCCTGTTCTTACAGGCTCAGCCTTTGCCAGTGTTGCCTGAAAACCTGGGCAGGATTTAACAGGCAGGTGAGGACAATTCTAACCACAGATAAGTAGACCAGAACTGTCATAACTGCACTCATATTAATTTATACACACACACACACACACACACACACACACACACACACACACACTGTAAACCTTTAACCACAACTTTCTATCATTTACCTGGAACCTGAAAACAAGTTTATTCTCAATAAATATTTGTAAGATTGGATTAAATGTTTAAGTTGAATACCTCTGAGAAGCTCCTAGAACATGGTTTTCTTGTTATTCTGAACTCCAGAAAAATGGTGCAGGTCAATAAAGAAGCAACAGTTCCTGATAGTTTAATTGCATGGTGTTGTGCAATGATTTGATCAGTTGTACCCAGGCAATTCTGTGCATTAAGTGGACAATTCATGGGGTAGAATCACCAGGTTTGTAAAGTTATGCTCATGGAAATCTGGCTGCAAAATGGCCTGGGAAGAATGGATGCCAGTGGGACATTCAGTAAGTGCTTGCAAGATGAACTGAAATGGAACAACAGTAAACAAAAGATACAGGAAATAAATGCATGTAAGACAACTTGAAGTTCAGTCATAGTTTCCAAAAGAAGACTCAATCTCTGGAAAAACCATAGCCTTTGACAAGATGGCCTGGCACAAAGATATAAAATGGAGAGTTCTTTGTTCAGAAGTACTTGCAGCAATAGGGATTAAGAAGCAAATCAGTAAACACTAACCTTCTACAGAGAAACTGAGTTGTCAATTCCAGAGAAAGTCAAGCAAAACACATGATTAAAAGATTAAAATATTCAGATGCAGTTTATGCACACTTTTCTGCTCAGACAACAGCCAATAGGGACCTATGCCTTTGCTTTGATTAGGCCTAAGGTGAACTGTAAGTAAAAAGTAGTTTTGGAGAAAAGAAGAAGGATGAGTTTGATCAAAATTAAATAAGAGCAGATTCTAATTAATCAACAAGGAACAAGATATTCTAGCTTAGAGAGAACAGATTAGAATGACTGTTCTGAAGCCCAGAATCAGATATGGCAGGAATAGATAGAGAAGTGTAATGATTAGGGCACAAAGGACAAAACTTAAGGGTTAAAGATACCACAGACCTGATGGGGTGTCAGAGAATGGTAGAGTATAGAATCTGCACAAGAAAGATGAAAAGATGGAAAGGAAATGCGCAGGACAGCAAAGCAAAGAAACCAAGAGCTTAGAATTCTTAATAATAATAACATGGAGGGCTAAAAAATACTTCATTTCATAAAAATAGTTCATGAATGTCAATTTCATAAATGTCAAGTCCTTGTTATTACAATTTCTATTTGTGTATACAGTCTTACGTATTCTGACATGTTTACTTTCAAACTATGAACTATTTTTCAAGTTTCCAACAAAATCAATATTTTGGCATAAAAATTCCAATCCTGAAAAGAACATTAGAAATTGCCATTTATTAGTTTCCCCTACAACAAGAATAACCATTCATTCATTTATGTAATACATATTTGTTAAATCGCTACCAAAATATAATAACATGTAAACATTTACAATAAAATAATACAAAATAATAATTTACAATACAAAAATCAACATAAGTAATACAAGTTTGTTCAAAAAATTTTAGCGTGGGGGCGCTTAGTTGGTTCAGTGAGTTGAGTGTCTGACTCTTAGTTTCAGCTTAGGTCACGATTTCAGATTTCTGAGATTAACAAGCCCCTCATGCCTCTGGCTCCTCGCTCCTCGGGCAATCTGTGGCTCTCCCTTTCCCTCTGTATGCCCCAACCCCCACTCCCATCATGTGCTCTCCCGTTCTCCATGAAAATAAATAACTAGATCTTTAAAAATACATAAATAAATAATAAAATTTAAAAAGCCAGCTTGTCAGTCACCATTGACACCATAAACTAAAACATCTGAGGTTGTAAAATCATCTGAACTTGGCAATGCAGTCATTTGCTGGAAGCCAATTTGTTTAAATATTTATTTCTAATCTAAAAAAAATTTTTAATTTCTAAATATTTTAAGAATTTATTACTCAAACATCCACTGAATACTTGTGGAGGCAGGAACCTCACGAAGGACTATGGCTCCAAAGAAGGGTACAATAGAATGCTTGCCTTTAATAAACCCCAGTCCAGGATGGAAACACCCACATGATCAGTCCACTACATTTAAAGTAAATGGGTAAGTGAAATAGAAATAGAGACAGAGGTAGACATGCACAGAAGGTACAATGGTAGGCCCAAACAGGAAAAAAATTAATTCAGGTTGGGAGGTTGAGGGCTTCACAAGGGGAAAGGCAGGTAGAAGTAAAGCAGGAAAAGGCAACTTGAAAATCTGCTCCTAGTGTATAGTGCCTGAACATTGCCACAGCCTGCATTATAATTAAAATTATTAGGTCAATGTCTGTCAACCTTATTAGCTTCTGTAAAGCTCTCCAAAGCTGGGATGAGTGAATGAACATGCTTCCATATTCTAGAATATGGCAGGAGGGCAAACAGGAGGAAGGAGATGAGAGGGAGATGCTGGAGGATGTTTTAAAAAGGGATTTTGTCATAATTCGGAACAGTGTATGCTAATTTGAAGGTGACGTCATTTCAAAGATCTAAGTTCATTAATTATAGGAGTAGACTCACATATACAAAAGATAATATTAAATAAATATAAAGTGTGTATGGATTGGTGAGGAAGAGACAGAGATAGACATCTGTTAGCAGAGAAATTTCGATGCCATTTTATTTCACTTCTATGATGATGGTTTTCCAAACTGTCTTTGTGAGAAGGCTAATGTTTCCTGAAGAATACAAGTACCACTGATCTAACAGGCTCTAGGGGCATCTTCCTGAGTAAGATTAAAACATAAACCTCCAGTTGGTGGCACCTACTCCGCCCAGTTATACCTCATAAGCATATTCCCAGATAATTTGTCTTCCAAATAATTTTAACAGAAATAGAACGAGGCAAGTGTTACAGTGGTTACCTACATACAATCAGGTTGGAGCCAAAATCTTATACATTCCCCACCTGTCTGCCTGGCTCCTGATAGTATGTAAGCAGACTATCCTACTTTATTTTTTTTTTTAGATTTTATTTATTTATTTGACAGAGAAAGCACAAACAGGGGCAACAGCAGATGGAGAGGAAGAGGGAGAAAGAGAAGCAGCTTCCCTACTGAGCAGGGAGCCCAATGAGGGGCTCGATCCCAGGACCCTGGGATCATGACCTGAACCAAAGGCAGACACTTAACAACTGAGTCACCCAGGCGTCACAGACTATCCTACTTTAAGTAATCTTTTTTTTAAAGGGAGAAAAGAAAAATGTAAAATTTTTAAAAAATATAGTTACAGGGTATTTCTTTTGAAGAATAATAATATAGCTCTCTAACTTTTGTGTAATAAAATGTTTTTTCTTGAGTAACTGTCAGAATTCCAAGCTTTCCTTGATAGCTTAATTTGTATTATACTTAATCATATACTCCTCTGTGAGCTCAGGGGTTGTAAGTGCTATAAAATACAAACCGAAGAGAAAATAAATTCCATTTCAAAGTTTCTTTCCACGGTGGCAAATGGCTTTCTATAAAAAATGAAATTCCAGTTCTGCAAGATCACATTCTTAATAATAAATATTAACTTCAAGAGGCACTGGCCATTTTCATGTGAAATTAGACACACTGTTGATTTTTCCAAGCACGGTCAATACACCAATTGCCGTATCTCAGTGTAGGTTCCACACACTGGCGTTTAAATTTTTATGTAAGTTGTTTCTGTTTTATTTTCAACTATAAACAAATATCAGATTGTGGTTAGTCTTCTGTTTGTCTGAAGTCCTTTTGGGGGGATTAAGAAAAGAAAAATAAGTACATTAAATTGGAGTAGAATTACTTAATTCACTTACACCATCAAATATTTCAATTAGAAAATGTAAGACTGCTCGTTCTGTTTGGCCTTCCATTTTTCAATATTGTATTATTTAGGTGATTCTTTGCTGAGCTAAGTAGAAGGGGATCAATGTCAGGATTGATAAATGTATGTACTCTATTTGCTTTTCAAAGTGCAAGGAGGATGTATCCGATATTCCAAGTGAGCACAGCAATGCTTATCTGTATTGCTGAAGGTCTGCAAAAGTCCCATAAATTGTAAGAAGCTGACAGAACTAATATTTCATAGCACTGTGAATATAATTTGTTAATAGTATAAACCTATTGCATGGAGCACTGGGTGTGGGGAATGGGCAATGAATCTTGGAACACTGAAAAAAAATTAAAATTAAAAAAAATATTTTTCAGGAATAAGGCCACTTAAATAAGAAAAAAAAATAGTATAAACCTACTGGCAGTAAATACCCTTCGTCCCTTTCTGTGAGAGGGTTTTCCCATGAATTTTCATTAAGAGGTAACCTATAGAACGAAATCTTTTAAAATATATGTCTTTGATAGAAATTACTCTTTAATGCCAGGCCTTACAGCTCTGACTGGGCGATCCAATTTGAATGTAGAATGGCTTAACTCTATATTTCTATGATGCCTAACAAATAATCAAGGGCTTAGCACTTTGCATCACTTTGCAGAGTTTCTCTGCGTTTGAGAGATTTGCATACTTCCTTTGTGACCTTGTTCCAAATTCCAAACAGTAGAAAAAGTAAAGTCCTAACTGGGCTTTTGCTTGTCCACATACTACATATAGTGGTTACAGATAGGATAAAACACCTGCTTCATCAGATTTTCCCACCCAGTCCATCTCTTTTTTCTGTAACACATTGATATACCAAAGAAAGCAAAGCAAAGCACAACTTGACTAAACAAAATATTACCCAGGCACACAAAAGTGACATGAGATGAATCTACATTACCTTGGCTAGTTGGATCCCGCTGTACTACATTTAAGACTAACTGGCATATGAAGTCTAGGTCAAACATTTATCTATTCGGCAAGCAATTACAGAAACCCTTGGCTTATCCATCATCATTTAGAAATAAACACCTACTTCGGTGATTTCTTTAGATAATGGAAACTCAGTCCTTGAAATGGGAAAGCTTTCAGTTTGTTTAATTTTCATTTTATGTGCAATGTATTAAATATCCCTCTGTTAATCCGTGTGCTAATGTCTTCACAACAATTAATGTGTATTTGCTTGACTATTCTCACACTAAATGATTTGGGAGTACTATGCTTTCCAGATATATATAAATATATTTTAAACAAGGTTCCACACCCTCCCTCACTGTCAAAGTATTTTTTTTTAAGATTTTATTTATTTATTTAACAGAGAAAGAGATTATAAGTAAGCAGAGAGGCAGTCAGAGAGAGAGGAGGAAGCAGGGTCCCTGCCGAGCAGAGCCTGATGTGGGCCTCCATCCCAGGACCCTGAGATCATGACCTGATCCGAAGCCAGAGGCTTTAACCCACTGAGCCACCCAGGCACCCTGTCAAAGTATTCTTAACAATTTCTGCTACTGTGAATTTGCCTAGCTTGTAATTGACTCTTCTCTTTCTGTCTTTTTACTATGTTCTGAGTAACGGTTTCCTGAAGAACAGTGTAGTTTCCCTATAAATAAATTGTATCAACTTTACTGTGTGTGTGAGTTTATATTTCATTTAACCTCTCGGTTCAATTTGATCAACAATATTTTTGTTACCCATATACTCATGATGACAATAATAACATCTAATCTTTAATATGTGCCATGCTCTGTGTTAATTAACTTAATGTATAATTAAATAAGACCTCATTACAACGGCATGAAGTATAACATATTATTGCCTACCATATTCTACACATGGGAAAACTGAGGGAAAAGATGCTAAGTGAATTTTCCAGGTTCCCACAGAAATTAATGTTAAGAGTTGGCACTCAAAAACCCAAGGCTGACTCCAAAAACCCTACTTTCAACAACTTTCAAATGACGGATATTTATTATTATGCTATAGTGATGGAAATAGTGACTTTAAGATAAAGTGAAGTGCAACTAAACAGTGTTCTTTACAACTGGTTGATATGTCTACTAACCTCATTTATGTCTCAAACAACTATCTCACTTTAGAGTCAAGGAAACAGAATTCAAAGAGCCAGAGATGGAACACAGAATTTCTACATGCTAACCTGCATGTTTAACCAAGAAGGTTAATATGACTTTGTGATATGAAGGGCCATGCCATGTAAATATATTTGAAGAAAATAGTAATATTTAGTCTAGACAAACCAAGGCTTGGGAGACACATAACTCTCTTATAAATGAAAACACTGACCATATGAAGAAGCATTAAGACTTGCATTAGGGGACACCTGGGTGGCTCAGTGGGTTAAAGTCTCTGCCTTCAGTTCAGGTCATGATCTCAGGGTCCTGCGTTCAAGGCCCCCCGTCGGGCTCTCTGCTCAGCAAGGAGCCTGCTTACTCCTCTCTCTCTGCCTACTTGTGATCTCTCTTTCTATCAAATAAATAAATAAAGTCCTAAAAAAAAAAAAAAAAAAAAGACTTGCATTATGTCTTCCTGCAAGACAGGACTAGGAAAGCCAAACATGGATTTCAGCTAACTGCTTACCAACATATTTTACCAACATATTTTCGGAAGCATCAAAATGAAATTCCTTGGAAAACAGTCACCTTCTTTTAAAAGTATAAGGTGTCCTCATTATTAAGTCTATTAGTGAAAGTCTAAATTATTACTGGAAGTTTTCCTGAAGATATGGATGATTAGTGGTCACATAATGTGTTAGCTGGCACCAGGCCTCTTTTTTTTTTCCCCCAGGGTATTATGATGTACAATCATGAAGTATGAAACAGATCAAAGGGGGCTGGTTGATGTGGAAGTTTGGCAGCAGGTACGCTAGTTACGCTGACAAGCTGGACACAGAGTTTCATCCCCACTCAAAGCTTACCATTTTGTTCTTATTTTATTTTATTTTTTTATTTTTTGATTTATTTATTTGACAGAGAGAAACATAGCCAGAGAGGGAACACAAGCAGGGGGAGTGAGAGAGAGAGAAGCAGGCTTCCCGCCAAGCAGGGAGCCCGATGTGGGACTCGATCCCGGGTCTCCAGGATCATGACCTGAGCCGAAGGCAGTCACTTAACCAACTGAGCCACCCAGGCGCCCCTTGTTCTTATTTTAATACAAGTCTTAATGTATAATGTTCCATAAGAGAATGAACTGACTTCATATTTCAAATAATAATAATCAGTCCAAAGTGTTTTTTGTTTTGTTTTGTTCCATTCCGGTACCATAGCCAATTTCTGGCTATTACAGTGTTAAAAATACTTCTTGATTAATTGATCTTAACATCTTTAGTTTTCTTTGGATAATTCTCATTGTAGAGGGTCCAAGTTACAAGTGCAGTTAGATTAATTTCTTTCTATCACTTAGTAAAAATAATACTATACAGTCAAGCACAAGAATCTGCACTATGGTCCCATTCTGTGACTCATACTCCTCTCTAAGTCATTTCCTTCACCTAAAATGAGAACAGTGCATAAACTTCCCATTTCACAGGATTATCACAAAGACTACCACTGTAAAAATATTCTTTAAAGGTTTATAAAAGTTGGAGGAATATAAGGCACCTTTTACTTTCTAAAAATAAATTATGTTAAGAACAACAACAAAGACAAATATTTCATATGAAAACAGTTTAAAGAATCTGTAATTTCTTGGTGCACTCATTCACTATTTTAGCAATCTCACAGTTTCATTTTTTTCCTTTGAGCTGATTTTAGCTGTAATAATTACCCAGTGGAGAGTATATATTATGGTACCTGGCATGATGCTAGAATTTATTAAGCACCTGTGAATGCTAGCCTTTATATTATCTTCCTTAGAGGAAAGTTGGTGGTACAACTTAAAAAGAGAAGAGAGAAAATACCACGCATTTGCACGGTGAGTTGGGTATCTTTTGCCAGCTTCTACAAGGTATATCACATTCCTATTTACAAAAGTAAGGAAACTGTCAATTTGATGAAGTACAACTCACAACTCATTAGTGTTGAACACAGAAGAAGTATTCCACATCAAAAAAGACTGCTAAAATATTCACAATTACCAGCTGCTCAGAAACCGTTTTATATGGATAAAAAACATGTCACATTTAATTTATCAGATGCCTTCTACTGTCATACTTTTTTCGTTCAATGTACTGAAAAGTTATAAAAACAACTTCAGTCTCCACTATAGCCGTGTATAGACATTAAGAATAACACAAATCCATTATCTACCACAGTATAATTGTATCTCCATGGATGAATAATCTTCTGCAGCTTCTTTGCACTCAATTCTGAATTAACTATTCCTTTAAAGATATTTGAATACATACACAACATTCAGTATCTCTATTAGAAAACTACCATTTCAATATGAAGGGGGAAAAAAAACAGAATTCATTCCTGAAGCTATATTCTTTGAATGAACTGGCATTATTAGCCCCATTTCTATAGTGAATAGAATGGGAAACATCATCAGAGAAATAATGCCATATTAATTTTCTAACAACATTGAAACGAATCAAATACACACTCAACACTGAAAATAAAATAGTAATAGTCCTGCTTTCCATTGTGTGTAAATCTGTGATGTAGGCTTCAACTAAAAATGTAATAACTGAATTAACCCTTTTCAAAGATTATCAGACACCAGACACAGCCAATTGCTAGCCCTGCTCTGAAAAGCCCAACAAGCTTATTAAGACAACCATAAACCCACAGATGTGCACACTCACGCGCACACACACACACACACACACACAACACGCAAGGCATAATTATCACCAAGATTTAAAAAAATGATCAAACAAACAAGAATCCATGTGTAGATTTCAGTCTTATATTTAATTCATTGTAAATTTCTTGGTGTTCAAACTAGTCTATAGAAGGCCCTTCTCTGTCAAGCTCAGGTACATGTGCAATATAATTTCTGCTTCCACTCCACTCATGTTTCAACCACGAACCTCTTACATGGGTGGTCCTCATGCTCTCTGTGTCAGCTGCAGTTACTGTTGTGGCTCTCTCTGTATATTTTTAATATTGCATTTATTTGAGAGAGAAAGCGAGAAAGAGAGCGTGTGCACGAGTGTGGGGAGGAGCAGAGGGAGCTGCAGACTCCCCACTGCCCTGGAGCTCCATCCCAGGACCCCGGGACCATGACCTGAGCCAAAGGCAGACACTTAAATAACTGAGCTACCCAGGCTTCCAGGCTCTGTTTAAACCATCAGCTGAAGCTATTTAAAACCAGGAAAAAGAAATAAACCTTGTTTCTTTAGAGTTTGTCATTGAAAGAAACGTACAAAAATTTCCTAGTAATTACAGATTTGTCTTGTCATATTTTTAAATGATTCCCCAACCACTGTAAAGGATATTTAAGAACACTTAGCTTTTATATACTTTAAAATGATCTTATCCCTGTCCTTAAAGCATGAAGAAAATGGAAATGAGGTCCTTCCCTGATAGGAAATTAAATATTAATATCTATCCTTTCAAGAAATGTATGCATACTTTGTTGCAAAAAGGATCTTTTTAAATACCAGACTGTAAGTGAAGAAAAAGTGAAGAAATTCAAATAAACATAAAATAAGCCTGGATGGTAACTACAGACAAAACACACATCTTACGGTTTTTGCACATTTTGAACAATATATTAGCTCTAGTGAGTACAGTGGTCATCACAAGTGAAAAACATTCAATTGCAGTGTCTATAATATTTTTAAAAATCTGCTACTGTGGAAAAACATAATTAACTTTGACAGTAAAGACTGAAGGAAAATGCTCCTGTCGTCTATAGACAGGGAAATAACTATAATAGTAGTGTAACCAAGCGATCCCTAAAAATACAGAAAGTATCCCAGGATGTTTTTACACTTTCAGTTAAAGTGCACAAATGTGATATGCCAGACTATTAGAGTTATCTTAGTGTTCTTACTCGTGTACAAGGACATCCCATTAGAAAGTTAAACTTCATGTTTGTTTTTCTCTCTAGGAAGACAGGAGCTGCAAAGGTTTACTGAATTGCCTCTGGAATGGCTAATCACTATACTGGATGTTATATTGGGCTCTATTTCAGTTTTTACTAAAGCCCCCGCAAAACAGTGAACAAAACAACTGAGCATGTACTCCCACATTCCAAAGTGCTGGCAAAGTAGGTGGCAAAATTGGGTTTGTGACACTCAGACCAATGTTCCTTTCCAGAGTATAGGTTAAAGAAGGTTATTAAGGATTTATACCAGGGCATCTGAATGGCTCCGTTGGTTGATGGCTGACTCTTGATTTCAGCTTGGGTTATGACCTCATGGTTTGGGATCAAACCCTGCACTGGGCTTCATGCTGAGTGTGGAGCCTGCTTTAGATTCTCTCTCCTTCTGTCCCTCCCCCAACTCTCTGCCAAGAAAGAAAGAAAGAAAAGAAAGAAAGGAAGGAAGGAAGGAAGGAAGGAAGGAAGGAAGGAAGGGAGGGAGAAAGAAAGAAGGAAGGAAGAAAGAGGGAGGGAGGGAAGGAAGGAAGGAAGAAAGGAAGAAGGAAGAAAGAAAGAGAGAAAGAAGAGAAAAGAAAAGAAAGACCTCAGAAATATTAAATTGCTCTTTTCTTTGGAATAGTTGAAGTGCATAGTATTATTTTTTTTTCTGGTCCCCTTGGGGGAGGGGAGGAGAAGACTACTTCCTTCCTTCACCTCTAGTTAGATGAGAAAGAGTTCAACAGAACATGATTAAAGCTTGGTATGTGTTCCTTAGAGTTTGGGGATTATGTTTCCGACTCATAGCCCCAAAATATTTTAAGAGAAACTTAATGCAATTGCTTGCTCAGCTCCATAGGAAGAATAAGCAAGCACATCAGAAACCAGTTGTGCTTCCAAAGACAACAGAGAGGAAGATGCTTGTTTTCCATGGAGTCAATGAATGTCAGCCATGCAAAACAATACTGGACTGGGGTAAGTTCATTCAGAAGCAAGGAGCCAACAACAAAGAGAAGATAAAAATACATTTGTAATACTCGGAAGCTGAGAATATGTCCTAGGTGGCCGGATATGTAGTCAAAAGCTCTAGTGAGGAATCTCTGAAGCCGAAAGATATACTCCATTAGAATCTGTTCTGAACTCAGTATGGCCCAAGGAGGAGTAATGCCAACCACAGGATAGCAGTGAAGTATGGCTTCTGCTTCAGCTTGCCCCTCACCTCTCTCTGCGGCTGACTTGAAGGAAGTCAAGAATTAAGAAGCAGCTGGGTAAGGAAGAAGGTAGTGAAAGAAAGAGTAAAGAAGTACAGAGAGGAGAGCAAAAAATGAGCTGACCTTGTCTCCTTTTCCCACTATCTGCAACCAGTCAAAAAACAGGCCTGAGATGGGTAAAAGGAAAGGGTTTAACATAGGAGAGCTTTCTAATTTTGACTGTAATGCAAATGGACTAGTGAATGCACTGATAGAACAAAATGTCAAACACTTTAGAATTTATTCTTCATAATGCCCAAAATGTCAAGGTCAAGAAAGACAAATAAGACCTGAAGTAATGTTCCAGATTAAGATAAAATAAAGAGACATGATAACAAAATAAAATGTATGATGCTGGACTGGATGGTGGATTTGGGGGAAAAAAATGTAAGGCATATTAAAGGTAAAACTGATGAAGTTTATGTATAGACCGTGGATTAGATAATACTGTTGTGTTAATGTTAAACTTCTTGATATTTATAATTATTTTATTATTATATAAATTTTATAAAGTTCACCCTTGAAAAATGTGGGGGTTGGGGCACTGACTTCCCACGTAGTTAAAAATCCATGTATAATTATTGACTCCCCCAAAGCTTAATTTAACCCCCCATAGGGTTGACCAGAAGCATTACTAATAACATAAACAGCTGATTAACACACATTCTGTGTGTTATATGTATCATATGAGTACAGTACATATTAAAGTGAGCTAGAGAAATATGTTATTAAGAAAACACAAGGAAGAGAATACATTCACAGTATTATACTGTAAAACGTCTGCATATAAGTTCATGTTGTTCATGGGTTAACTGCATGTAATTTAATTTAGCACAAAATGTTAAATTAAATTTTGAAATTAAAAGTTAATATAATATTTACATGTTAAACTATATGATTACTTTTATAAATTTCTAATTATGGGGGTGCCTAGGTGGCTCAGCTGGTTAAGTGTCTGACTCTCGATGTCGGCTCAGGTCATGATGTCAGGGTCATAGATTGAGTCCTGCAACAGGCTCCACGTTCAGCAGGGAGTCTGCTTGGGATTCTCTCTCTTCCTCTGCCCCTCACCACCATGCTGAAGCTCTCTCTCTCTCAAATAAATAATAAATAAATCTTAAATTATTTTTAATTATTAATGAGAAAATGTCTTTGTTCTCAGGAAAAATACACTGTAGCATTTATATATAAAGGAATGTGATGTTTGCAATTTACTCCCAATTTACTGTTAAATTATATATTATTTCAAAAATTTTAATATTAATACAAGTGTGGAAAGAGAGAATGATAAAGCAAATGAGACAAAATGTACACAAATGGTGATTTTAGGTAAAGAGCATGTAGTTCTTTGTATGAGGTTTGCCCCTTTTAAAATGTGCAATAGTATCAAATAAAAAGTTATAAGGAAGAGAGAAAAGAGAATATCTTCTTCTATTCTTTGTCTTCAAGTCTGCTCTCAAAGAGGATCAAGGTCAAGAGCAAAGATTCTCCATTTCGGGTTACGTTTCTCTAGATAGGATGATAAAGGGGAGACTAACTTTCTTCAGGAAAGAAGTGTCATCCTAAAACAACAGATTTGTCTCTAAGGAGGATAATGCAAGGGAAAAGTTTCTAGAGAAAAGCTGATCATGTTGGGTCTGGGATATGGGTCTGGATTCTTCCTCCCTCTTCCCTTTATTCCTCCCTCTTTCCCCAGTGTCTTAGCTCAGTCAGCCATAGGGAAATGCCACAGATTGGGTGGAAGAAGCAACAGAAACTTATTTTCTCACAGTTCCAAAGGCTAGAAGTCTAAGATCAAGGTGTCACTGAGGTAGGTTTCATTCTGAGCTCCCTTCTCTTGGTTTGTGGTTGGTTCCCATCAAACTATGGGCTCACAGGTTCTCTTCTTTGTGCACATGCAGAGATAGTGAGAGCAAGAAAGCCCTCTTGTGTTTCCTCCTGTAACGGCACAAATCCCATCATGAAAGCTCTACTCTCAGGACGTCACCAATCTCCAATTACCTCTCAAAAACTCCATCTCCAAATACCATTGAATGAGGGAGGTTAGGGCTTCAACATATGAATTTTAGGGAAGCAAAAACATTCAGTCTGTAACACTCAACAATATTCTATTCTTGGTTTCCTTAAAACAACAAAAACAACAAAAACTTCTTTAGCAATCTAACAGGAACTTTTGGGAGGAGTTAAGGAGTCAAACTAGAAAGGGGAAATTCTTTTTTTTTAAATTTTTTTTATTTATCCAACAGAGAGAGAGATCACAATTAGACAGAGAGAGGAGGAAGCAGGCTCCCTGCTGAGCAGAGAGCCTGATGCGGGCCTCCATCCCAAGACCCTGAGATCATGACCTGAGCCAAAGGCAGAGGCTTTAACCCACTGAGCCACCCAGGCGCCCGAAAGGGGAAATTCTAAATAACTAACAAATATAAGATGCCCAGCTTTACTCGTAGCCAGAAAAGGATGAAAAACCAAACCAAGTCAAACCAATGATCATAACAAAACACTAAGATACTCTGAGGACTTTAACCTGGAGATGGATGTGTGATGATGCTTTATAAATGAGTATAATATTTTTAAAAGATCTATTTATTAATTTGAGGTGAGAAGGAGAGGGAGGGAGATCATGTACTGGTGGAGGGAACAGAAGGAGAGAAAAACTCAAGCACACTCTGCACTGAGCATCGATCTTGAAGTGGGGCTTGATCTCACAACACTGAGATCATGACTTGAGACAAAAATCAAAAGTCAAGCACTCAATGAGCTGTGTCACCCAGGCACCCCTAAGTGGGTATAATATCAAAGATAAGCTCAGCAAAACATCCACAGGACAGCACAGGACAGCTATATAGGGAATATTAGTTCCTTTTGTCTCTTAAGATTTATATATTTTAGAGAGAGTTCACATGCATACTCACTAGTGAGGGGAAGGGCAGAGGGAGGAGGGAGAGAATCCTCAAGCAGACTCCCCACCGAGCACAGAACCCAATGTGGGGCTCAATCTTATGACTCTGAGATCACAACCTGAGCCAAAATTAAGAGTAAAATACTCAACCAACTGAGCCACCCAGGTGTCCCCAAAATGCTCCTTTCTAATGACTCCTCCAAGGCAAACAGGTCAAAATTAAATTAAACAAAGTGACTTACAGTATAGGTTTTTTTTTCCCTTGTTAAATTTGTTGAATATTGAGAAATATCCTTCTGAATGTTGAACACTATTCCGGAACAGCAATTTGAAAGCCATTCATTTTGCTCTTTAATATTCCTTAATTATTTATTGAGCAAATGTTCACCAAGAATCTATTATTTGCCACATTGCTCCTGGCTGGCAGAAACACTAGTGAAGGAGATAAAAAAGTGCAGTTTTCCTGGGGTTTATATTCTAGTTGAGAGAAGCAAAACCAGAGGTGGGAGAAGTAGAGGCAGCATTATAGAAAAATAAATGCCTGAACATAATAGTTCTAGACCTGAGCTATGCAAAACCAGAGGTGAGAGAAGTAGAGGCAGTATTATAGAAAAATAAATGCCTGAGCATAATAGTTCTAGACCTGAGCTATGCTATTGAGTACTGCTACCTCCTGAACACTTGAATGTGGCTAATGTCACTGAGAAACTTAATTTTCAATTTCATTTTATTTATTTTAACAATTTCAAATTTGAAGAGTTACATGTGTCCAGTGGCTACCATGTTGCAGAGCATAGTTCCATAGTTTCATTTTATTTATTTTAACAATTTCAAATTTGAAGAGTTACATGTGGCCAGTGGCTACCATGTTGGAGAGCATAGTTCTAGATAATGCTAAGGGCTGTGAAAAAAGTAAAACATAGTGAAGTAATTAGATAGTGGGGAGGGTTAGGATGGGACAATATAAGGCTGAAGAGGACAGGTACCTTTATATATTTGTAATACTGGATTTTGTAGTAGAACAAAAAGATTGGATTTATTTTTTGTTTCTTTGTTTTAACATTTGTTTGAGAGAGAGAGAGAATACAAGTGAGAGACACAGATGGAGAGGGAGAGTCTCAAGAGAACTCCATGAGGAGTGCAGAGCCTGATGTGAGGCTCAATCTCATGACACTGAGATCATGACCTGAGCAGAAACCAAGAGTCAGATGCTTAACTGACTGAACCACCCATGTGCCCCTAAGAGGCTGGTTCTAAGAAGACATGAATAATCTGACTTTTCTACCAATTTCAAAATCCTTAGCCTAAACAGGTCCATATCCAAAGAAAAAGAGCCAGGTAAAATGTGGAATGCACCATAAAAAATGTTTCTTTTGGCTTTCTCCACAAGTGGAATGGATTTAATTAGAGATAGAAAAGGTACATTTTGAACCTATCTTCATTTTATGTAGGAAATACCATATTTTCTATGTTCTCAAGCTAGATCTATAATCTTTTGTTTTTAAGATTTTATTTATTTATTTGTCAGAGACAGAGAGCAAAAGCTGGGGGAGCAGCAGACAGAGGGAGAAGCAGGCTCCCTGCTGAGCAAGGGGCCTTATGCAGGACTCAATAATCCCAGAACCCTGGGATCATGAACCAAATTGAAGGCAGATGTTTAACCAACTGAGCCATCCAGGTGCCCGATAAGTTAATTAAAAAATATATATATTTATGTTTATATTTATATTTATATGAGGGGCAAGATGGCAGAAAGCTGGGTGACCCCATTTTGAGGAGTCCTGTGAAGTGAGCTGGATACCTGCAAAAAACACTGCAAGAACACTGTGAGCACCCATGAAATCAACCTGAAATGTAATATTTCACACTTCTGGATCTCTACAGAGGAAGAAGAGCATTGACAAAGAGGTAGAGTGGAGTGGGAGCGATCGGAGGGATATCCAAAGACGAAGGGACATGGGGAAGGAAGCCCGCAGAGGCGACCTACTGGAAAGCAATACCTCAGCTTGAAAGTGCTCTGTGTTTGGGGAACAACAGCAGATTAAAAACAGCTCTGATTAAAAGCAGGCAAAAACGGAAAGCCTGAGGGGCAGCCAGGGAAACAGGGATAGATCTGCGGAGAGAAAGCGTTCCCCCATGCGGAATGAGGGAACACAGTGGAGCAGAGTGTTTTTAAAACTGCCACTTTTTTTTTTCCTCCGCTTTTTTCCGCCCTTTGGTTCAGGCACGCAGCCCCCAGGAAAGGCGATTTTGCAGACTTGAGCGCGCCCTCGGGGGCCAAGGGACCTCAGTCCCTCCTGCGTGCGTGTGCACCACAGACTCCCTGGATAGAGACAAGGTCACAAGACCCGAAATCAGTTGCGGTTTCCGAGGCCCGGGAGCGAAACGGCAATTGGGGGGGGTTCAGGTGTCAATCTGACCAGTGGCTGTGGGTGTGCCCAGTTGTGACAAGCAGCCGAAGGGAAAGATATAGGGAGAGGCTGTGAGCCCCGCAGCATCCAGAGGGTTGCTAGCTGAGGGCTCTCTCTGGGAAGGAGGTCTTGGCACAGATGTCTTGCTCTGGCCTGACTTTCTGAAAAGCTGCAAAAAGCCGCAAAAGAACAAACCCTCCAGAGAACAAAGCCTGAAAACCTGGTTGCCATAGAGCCCAGCCCCCAGGAAGGGGGCGGGGACTCACCCAGCTAGAAGGGACTGAAAACAGCGTGGCAGACCCCTCCCCCAGAAAGCAAGCCAGAAGAACAAGAGGACAGCACCCAAACTGTAAAACCCCTACATCGAGGGGAGAGGCAATAAGTACCTGGTACTACCAGAAAAGCTGTACGCTTTAGAGATACAGCTTTTCACTTTTATCTGTTTTAACTTTTTTTCTATTTTTACTTTTAAGGATTTCACATAAAATTCATTCTCACAGTATTTGTTCATTTAATTTTGAACCCACTTATTACGTGATACTTAATACAACACTCCATAATAACTTTTTACCTTGAAATTTTTTCAAACACATACATGTGTTATCTGTTGCTGTTGTTACTTCCTTTATTTGTTTTTTCTGTTTTTTTTCCTTTCTTCTCTCTTTATTCCCTAATTCTTTTTTCTTTTAAATATACATATAGTTATAAGCTTCAAGGTAATCCTTCATTCCTATTCAATACTATCCCTATATACAAACCAGTTTGAATCTTCTTATATCTTTAGAACGTAGACTCCTCTAACAATAATAACAAGACAAATCCAGGAGGATCTGAAATACTTTCTCTTACCCACAAGGAAGGTTTGCACTCACCTTCCCACCCTATTCTTCTTTGAAGGTTTCTTTGTAATTGTTTTTGCCTTTGAAATATATAAATACTGGACTTGGAGGTCATTGGGCTTAGCTTTTTGATCTCTTCAACTTTCTTTTACTCTTGATAGTCTTTTTCTTTACTCTGTTGTAGTTTTGTACCATATAAATCCTACCATTGGGGCCCACCCTGGCCAGGTTTCTTTCTGGCTTCCATTCTCTTCTCCTCTCTCTTTTTTCTTTCTTCTTCCTTTTCAGGGGGAATTCTGATTGATCTGAACCTTCCAATAAGCAATTCACCTGTATAGTGATTGATATATTCAGCTATACTTCCCCTCAACCACCCCTCACCAAAATGACTCAGAGGAGGAACAACCAACAGAAGAAAAACCCAGAGACTGCAACCCCTGTCACAGAATTACTGGAATGAACATAAACAATATGACAGAAATGGAATTCAGGGTAGCAATCGTCCAAGCTATGGCTATGATGGAAAAGACAATTAGTGACAAGATAGAAGCTCTAATGACAGAAGTGAAAGCTGAATGGGCAGAGGTTGAAAAGGCCATTAATGAGATCCGATCTAATTTAAATCCGCTAACAGCTAGAGTAGGTGAAGCTGAAGATCGTATCGGTGATTTAGAAGACAAATGGATTAAGGAGGAGGAGCAAGAGAAGTCTGGGCACAAACAGTTAAAATCCCATGAAAATAGAATTAGAGAAATAAATGATATCAGGAAACGCTCCAATATCAGAATTATTGGAATCCCCGAAGGAGTTGAGAGAGAGAGAGAAGCCTAGAAGATATAGTTGAACAAATCAAAGATGAAAATTTCCCTAATCTGGGGAATGAAACAAGTGTTCCTGTGCTAGAGGCAGAAAGGACATCTCTCAAGATCAATGAGGCCAGAAAAACCTCCAGGCACATAACTGTGAAATTCATGAATCATAAAATCAAAGAATATATCTTAAGGGCAGCTAGGGGTAAGTGATCCCTTACATATAGAGGGAGGATCATCAGAATAAAGTTAGACATATCCACAGAAACCTGGCAAGCCAGAAAGGGCTGGAAAGACAGATTCAGGAAATTACATGAAAAAAATATGCAACCAAGGATAATGTACCCAGCAAGGTTGACTTTCAAAATGAAGGAGAGATAAAGAGCTTCTAAGACCTCCAGGTCTAAAATATTATACATCACCAAGCCAGCACTACAAGAAATATTAAGAAGGTTTCTATAAAAGACAAATAAACCCAAGAGAGACACAGAACAGAAATCTACAGGGGTAATCTTTAGAAACATGAACTTCAAGGCAACATGATGTCAAAAAAACATATCCATCAATAATCATTCTAAACGTGAATGGCCTAAATGCTCCAATAAAAGGGCACAGGGTTGAAGACTGGAGAAAATGACAGGACCCGTCCATATGCTGTTTGCAAGAGACACATTGTGAATCTAAAGACACTTCCAGATTGAAAGTGAGTGGATGGAGGACCATCTTTCATGCCAATGGACCTCAAAAGAAAGGCAGGGTAGTGATTCTCATATCAGACAAATTATATTTTAATTTGAGACACAGAGGGACACTATATCATTCTCAAAGGGTCTATACAACAAGATCTAACAATTGCATATATTTATGCCCCCAAATTGGGAGAAGCCAACTAAATAAGCAAACTTTTAAGAAAAATAAAGAGTCATATTGATAGAAGAAATAATACTTATTCTCTTGAACTGTTTCAGAAAATAGAAACAGAAGGAAAACTTCCAGACTCTTTCTATGAATCCAGCATTACTCTAATCCCCAGACCAGACAATGACTCCATAAAAAGGAGAACTTCAGACCAATATCTCTGATGAATATGGATGCCAAGATTCTCAACAAGATCCTTGCTAACAGGATCCAACAATACATTACAAAGATTATCCACCACAACCAGGTGGGGTTTATCCCAGGGATGCAAGGGTGGTTCAACACTCGCAAATCAATCAACGTGATAGAACAAATCAATAAGAGAAGAGAGAAGAATCACATGGTCCTCTCAATTGGTGCAGTAAAGGCATTTGACAAAATACAACATCCATTCCTGATTAAAACTCATCAAAGTATAGGAATAGAGGGAACATTCCTCAACCTCATAAAATCTATCTATGAAAAACCCACAGCGAATATCATTCTCAGTGGGGAAAAACTGACAGCCTTCCCTCTGCGATCAGGAACAAGGATACCCACTCTTACCACTATTGTTCAACATAGTGTTAGAAGTCCTAGCAACAGCAATCAGAAAACAAATAGAAATAAAAGGTATTCAAATTGGCAAAGAAGAAGTAAAACTCTCTTTGCAGATGACATGGTATTCTATATGGAAAACCCAAAAGACTCTACCCCCAAACTACTAGAACTCATACAACAATTTCGTAATGTGGCAGGATACAAAATCAATGCACAGAAATCAGTTGTGTTCTTATATAATAACAATGAAAATATAGAAAGGGAAATCAGAGAATTGATTCCATTTACTCTAGCACCAAAACTCATAAGATACCTAGGAATAAACCTAACCTAAGAAGTTAAGGATCTGTACTCGAGGAACTACAGAACACTCATGAAGGAAACTGAAGAAGACACAAAAAGATCCATGTTCATGGATTGGAAGAATAAATATTGTTAAAATGTCTATACTGCCGAGAGAAATCTATACTCTCAATACCATTCCAATCAAAATTCCACCAACATTTTTCAAAGCGTTGGAACAAACAATCCTAAAATTTATATGGAAACAAAAAAGACCCCGAATCGCTAAGGAATTGTTGAAGGAGGAAAACAAACCTGGGGACATCACATTACCGGACTTCAGGATTTATTACAAAGCTGTAATCACCAAGACAGTACGGTACTGGCACAGAAAGAGACAAATAGACCAATGGAACAGAGTAGAGAGTCCAGATATGGACCCAGAAATCTATGGTCGAATCATCTTTGACAAAGCAGTAAAAAATATCCAGTGGAAAAAACACAGTCTCTTCAATCAATGATGCTGGGAAAATTGGACAGCTATGTATAAAACAATGAAACTAGACCATTCTCTTACACCACACACAAGGACAAACTCGAAATGGATGAAAGACCTCAACGTGAGGCAGGAATTAATCAAAATCCTGGAAGACAACATAGGCAGTAACCTCTATGACATGGGCCACAGCAACTTCTTTCAAGACACGTCTCCAAAGGCAAAGGAGACAAAAGTGAAAATGATCTTTTGGGACTTCATCAAAATAAAAAGCTTCTGTACAGCAACGGTAACAGTCAATAAAGCAAAGAGGCAACCCAGGGAATGGGAGAGGATATTTGCAAATGACACTACAGACAAAGGACTGATATCCAAGATCTATAAAGAACTACTAAAACTCAACATCCAAAAAGAAGATGAGCACATCAAAAAATGAGCAAGAGACATGAAGAGGCGCTTCTCCATAGAAGATATACAAACAGCTAACAGACACATGAAAAAATGTTCATCATCACTAGCTATCAGGGAAATTCAAATCAAACCCACACTGTGATACCACCTTACACCAGTCAGAATGGCCCAAATTAACAAAATGGGAACCAACAAGTGTTGGAGAGGCTGCGGAGAAAGGGGAACCCTCTTACACCGTTGTTGGGAATGCAAGTTGGTGCAGCCGCTTTGGAAAACAGTGTGGAGATTCCTTAAAAAATTAAAAATAGAACTACCCTATGACCCTGCAATTACACTACTACTGGGTATTTACCCCAAAGATACAGATATAGTGAAAAGAAGGGCCATATGTACCCCAATGTTCATTGCGGCAATGGCCACAATCGCCAAACTGTGGAAAGAGCCAAGGTGCCCATCAACAGATGAATGGATAAAGAAGATGTGGTACATATATACAATGGAATACTACGCCTCCATCAGAAAGGATGAATATCCCACTTTTGTAGCAACATGGACTGGATTGGAAGAGATTATGCTGAGTGAAATCAGCCAAGTAGAGAAAGTCAAGTATCTCATGGCTTCACTTACTTGTGGTGCACAAGGGGTAATATAGAAGACAGCAGGAGAAGGAAAGAAAATGGGAAGTAGGGTGATTCAGGGAGGAAAATGAAACATGAGAGACTTTGGACTCAGTAATAAACTGAGGGTCTTGGAGGAGAGGGTGTGGGGGGATGGAAGAGCCTGGTGGTGGGTACTGAAGGCACATATTGCATGGAGCACTGGATGTGGGGCATGGGCAATGAATCTTGGAATATTGAAAAAATAAAATTAAACATATATATAATATTATATATTGGAATGGGCAATGAATCTTGGAACACTGAAAAAATAAAATTAAACATATATATAATATATATTATATTATATATATTATATATATTATATAATATATATATAATCACTCTTGAGTCTGACCAAAGACGACCATTCTAGCAAAGCTAATGAAGGAAAGTATTGGCTAGGACAGAAACTTACAGGATTGAGTGTTACTTGAAGTATTTGAGAGACAGGACATTTTCATTTTCATAGGATTCTTTATTTAGCATGAAGCTTAATCAACTGCGCTATATGAAGGAGCAATCAGATGATAGCCTGCAGTCCACAAAGTTCAAGGCAGTTGACTTTGGAATGTAAAGGTAGGGAACAAATATTTTTCATTAGTTAAGGAGAACCTGGAAATCAACATCCCAACTCACCAAATTCATAACTCAAGTGATTATGTCAGAATCTCATTACCAATACTAAGGGTTCATCCTTACCGTGTATTATATTTGAATCAATCCACACAATGACATTTGCAGTAAATTTTTCTCTTAATGTGACCCCAGGTAACCACCTCTGATTTTTATTTTGCATATGACTTCACTAACCTGATGAGAACTTCTTTTATGTCATTTGTACCTCTTAATATATTTTAACAAATCAGAAACTAGAGCATTTAAGTCTACATTTTCTGGATATGGGTAAGACATTCATTGAAAAGAGCAAAAGGGGGGCGCCTGAGTGGCTCAGTTGGTTAAGCAACTGCCTTCGGCTCAGGTCATGATCCCGGAGACCGGGGATCGAGTCCCACATAGAATCCCACATCGGGCTCCCTGCTCGGCGGGAAGCCTGCTTCTCCCTCTCTCACTCTCCCTGCTTGTGTTCCCTCTCTGGCTGTGTTTGTCTCTGTCAAATAAATAAAAAAATCTTTAAAAAAAAAAAAAAAAAGAGCAAAAGGGAAAACTTCTTCCTCAAGACACATGACTTAGATTGGTTTTCTTTTCTTACTAAGTTCTTTGAATAGAAAAAACTTAATGCTCTAATTCCATAAATCCAACCAGATTGGAGGACAGCTGCATCAAAAATGATGGTGAGAAGGGCAAGTTTTATGTGGAACAGGGTATCATTTAGAGGGCACTAAAAGTAGAAAGAAACTAATTAAAATATATTTTATGACGTTGGCATCCAGGATAAAAACACTATAAGAATTTCTTCTACATTTATCCCACATGCTACCATTCATCAATGTCAGATTATTTAAATAAATATAAATCTAAAAGGAAATTTTCTATTGTGATTAATGTCTTTAACCCTAGAAGAATAGCTTTAAAAAATTATTCTCTTTCCTCAAATTCTCAATGTTCCCATTGTACCAAGAGCCAATGCAGAAATAATTTTGCAATGGTGTATAGGATAACTCAGAGATTTTCCATATATATCCAAATGTCCATGCAAATGGCGTGAAATTCACAGGCAGAATGTAGGTGTCAAAATGAAAGCATATTCAGTGTGATAGGAAGCAAATGTAATCAGGAAATGAGATTGCCCCCCATGAAATACCACAGAGCAGGCTAGCAGCTCCACTGGGGTAGACAGAGAGAAGGCAGATGCATTCAACTTTCTACCTGCCGATATATATATATTTTTTTCCTGATGATCAAATATATAAATTATTTAAAATATTGAATATGGTGAGCTAAAAATACTAAAATGTATTAAAAAAAAGATAAAACATAAACTCCCTAGAGTTAGTCTTTCTGGTTAAATTCTTTAAAAAGATAGTTATTATTGAATTGTTTCCTAGAGATTAATTACATCTAAAAGTATGCAAACTTTTCTAAACACAGCTATTACAGCATCCAATTCCTATATAAGCTGTTAGACTCAATGCTACAAGGTGAAACTCATCTAAGCCAGAGCATGTCAGAACTTATTCTGGAAATAAAGGAGTCAGCAAGCTTTCTCAATCAACCCATCTATATGAAGCAAGTATCACTGCTGACCTAGCCATATAAGGAAGATAAGGAAATCCCATGGTCTACTACTAAGAAAATGAAAATAGACAATGGATGGTCCAGACTCAAAAACCTTTGTCTGAGCCCCTTCTCCTATTTTTCTATTTTAGCTGTTTTTATTAAGTATGACTTTTCTTATCAGATGGAGAAATTTCTGGGACTTGACTTTGTTTTTAATTCATCTTAACCGAACACAGGGTATTCTATTTACAAGAAGACCACTAATATTTAAGGGCATAGATGATCTATCATGTTTTTACTGGGTACTTTATTTGATATTCATGAAAGATTGATCAAATAATTAAAACAAAGAAGTTAGGTGTCCAGCATAGCACACAAGGCAAGACTATGAATTGTTTATTTAAAATGTGAATCCCAGGAGGAAAAGGAAAACAGGGAGTTATTAATCACTGGGCATATAGGTTCAGTAAAGTAAGATATACAAGCTTTAGAGACTATCTCTAAAATACTATACCTACAGTCAACAATGTACTATACACTTAAAACTGTTCAGAGAATAGATCTCATGTTAAGTGTTCCTACCATCATAAATCTTTACCAAAAAACAGAGTTAACTCAAAGTTGGGTGGGACTACTCTGGCAAAGAAAAGGGGAAAAAAGCAAAAACAAAACAAAAAAATCAGTAGCACATAATTAACTGAAGGCAAATGGAGTCTAAAGCAGCTGTGATTAGTCATCTGTAAAATATTTGAGAGTATTTGTTTTCCTCTTCCCTTCTGGAAATGTTGTTCCTTAGCTCAAGAAGGTACTACAATACAGTCTGCTTTCATGCCTAGGTGGCTTAAAATAACAGGACAGCTGATATATTTTTAAGAAAATCACCCAGGGACCTTCTGCAAGATTTAATTGTCTGGGTTCACTTCTGGATCTTAGTTTAGTTTCCAGGTCACCCCTCCTCTCCTCTGGGTCTTCTCTGAATCCAAAGAATGGCCTCTGGGGACTCATCTTTGCTACCATTATCTGGGCATTCTTCCATCTGACTCTCTTAGCTCTTAGATCCTCTTTTAAAGGTCACAAGGAAGACAGACACAGCAGCTAGCAATAATAGGAAAATAGGTGGGAGTCTTAAAAATAACAAATGTAGAGACATTTTAAGGGGAAATCCTTAAAAACCTTAAAGATTATTAAGTGTTCAATAAATATGGAGTTAAGATTGCTTTTATTAGTCTGTTCTTTCACTGACTGGTTGCTTGTTTTTTTTTTAATATTTTTGAATTTTTTTTGTAAAATCCAATCTTGTATAATCCTTTTATTTCCATTCCTCATGCTCCTGGGTCTTCCCCTTTGTCTTGTTTTTTCTTTGGTATCATACTGTATACATATAAGAATGATAGACACTGGATCAAACCTTACATAATCCATTCATTTTCCCTTCTCAAGCTGAGGACTCTTCCCTTCCCATGTGCCTGCTACATTTTCTTGTTAATCAGACCCTGAACATAGTAACAAAATAAAACAAAACAAATGTATTGATAGGGAGTCAGACCCCTAAGGCTCAAAAAAACAAACAAACAAAAACAGTGAGATGACACTTCAGACAGATATTTTAACAAAATATCCTTCTGGTTTACACACAAAACTCACTGCCTTTTCCTTAAGAGGAAAGGTATTATTTGAAAAAACCACATCACCTATAGCACCAAAAGAAAATAAGAATCTCATAAGACTTGGAAGGCACTACATCTGTATCTTTGGGGTAAATGCCCAGTAGTGCAATTACAGGGTCATAGGGTAGCTCTATTTTTAATTTTTTAAGGAATCTCCACACTGTTTTCCAAAGAGGGGTCATATGTACCCCAATGTTCATCGCAGCAATGGTCACAATCGCCAAACTGTGGAAAGAGCCAAGGTGCCCATCAACAGATGAATGGATAAAGAAGATGTGGTACATATATACAATGGAATACTATGCCTCCATCAGAAAGGATGAATATCCAACTTTTGTAGTAATATGGACTGGACTGGAAGAGATTATGCTGAGTGAAATAAGCCAAGTAGAGAAAGTCAAGTATCATATGGTTTCATTACTTGTGGTGCATAAGGGGTAACCTAGAGGACAGTAGGAGAAGGAAAGTAAATGGGAAGTAGGGTAATCCAGGGAGAGAAACGAAACAAGAGAGACTTTGGACACAGAAACAAACTGAGGGACTTGGAGGGAGGGGGGTGGGGGAATGGGAGAGCATGGTGGTGGGTACTGAGGGCACCTATTGCATGGAACACTGGGTGTGGGGAATGGGGAATGAATCTTGGAACACTGGAAAAAAAAATTTAAGTAACAATAAAAAAAAAAAAAGACTTGGAAGGCAGAAAAACTAAAACGTAGATTCGAAAATCCCAAAATGTTGAAGGATAAACCTATTAGATGTAGACTTAATAGCTTCAACAATCTTACGACTTGATAATATAAATATGTAATTTCACATTATTCAAGTAATTTAACATATACCTATTTAGTATAATGCATTACATAAATTTAAGGAATTACTATGATTTGCAAACTATAATGGTGACTCTGAAACATCAAGAAAAGTTGGAAGCTATCTGTTTGACTACAGAATATTACACTTAATAAGTCAGGGCATGTGTAACACATTTTACAATTTGTTTAAACACTGTCAAAGATATGAAAAAAAACAATGATAAACCGACAAACTCTATTTCTATACTGCTTAGTCATAGCTAAATTTACTTTGATGACAAACATTGTAGGAGAAAATTAATTTGCATAAGCTTTTCAGATAAGTTTTTCTTTCCCAAAAAGCCTCCCTTCATCCCTGCTGTGGATTCACTATGAGCACAGGGCTAAATAAAACCTAAGGAGGGAAAACCTTTTATTTTCTTTCCTTTTTATTCAATAATTTATTTTATTTTTTCAGTGTTTCAAGATTAATTGTTTATGCCCTACACCCAGTGCTCCATGCAATTCATGCTCTCAATACCCATCACCAGGCTCATCCAACCCCTCCCCCCCTTCGAAAACAAACTGAGGGTTTTAGAACAAGCTTTTATGGGGTTTCTAAAGATGGCTTCAAGAAAAATGTTGGGTCCAAGTTCACAGAGTCTTCTCAACAATCCAAACTAGCAACTGCTTTAAAAGGTAACATTAGACTTCACTGAATCCAAATCATATAAGGATTACCATAATAATTTGATGCTGTGGCTTCAGAGTTAATACATATCCTCACTGTACAAGATAAGATGAATACTTTTTTCCTGACCCAGACACACATACTCTGGGCTTCTAATTTAATGGTAAAGATCACAGATAGGTGATATAAATACAACAACCCTCAAAGTACAAGGACGAATATTATGGTGATCAACTGCTTGAATAGGTACAAATAGATTATTGATATAAGCTGTCTCTGCAGAGATATTTTGATGAGCCTGGATATCACCCTAGCCATCAGGGTTTGTGAGAATGTCTTATTTACATTTACAGTAAATGGAATATATATATGCACTGTTCTTCCTGCTTACAGAGAGTCAAGTATATTAAATTCCTTGATAAAAGCCAGTTTAAAATATCACTGCCCCTTCATCATTTTCAGGATAAAATACTATCTATTTTGCACAGCATGCAATGCCCTCCATGGCCTTACTCAGTAGGATTAAATCCTAGAACTTGTCCAAATGAAGAGTTCAGTTTTACAGAACTTTTGAAATTCTTCAAATAAATCACCATTTCTCTACCTCTGCCCATGCTCTAGCCTTTGCAATAAATGTTTAAAATGTTGGTCATTACTCCTTAGGTTGATTCTGTACCTCAAGATTTGGTCAGCATTAATAGCTTGAAAAAATATACATGATCAAAAAGAGAAAGTATGGAAAAGGAAGTGAATCTTGGGTAGAACTTTGTGACATTCAAAATTTAACTCCTAGTTTTGGGAAGAATGAACCTTCAAACAAGGGCAAAATTCAGAGACATTAAAGGAAAATATAAGTATGCTATAAGGGAAGCAAAGGAGAAAGTATTTGAAAAAGAAACTATTACTCATCATTTATAGTAGCTAAATAATGGCCATTTTAAGAGTATACCATATGGTATTCTGCCAGCTCATAATCTTGGTTGCTTGTAGTTATTCTTAGTACCCACAATGCTATGATAAGCAGTCTTATGCATGCATCTTTATCCCCTATTCTACTATAGTTTAGCATAAATTCTATGTAATTATTAAAATGGCTATGTAAATAGTGTAACACTTAAACTGTGGTATATATAGCAAACTCTTTTCCTTAAAGACTAAAAACTGTACTCCTGTGAACAGAAGATTAGAGTGTTCATGTCTTTATGTGCTCGAGCTACCACTACAGTTAATATTTTATTCACCTTTACCAGGTAAGTGGAAATACCAGTATTTTGTTATGCTTTTAATATGCATTCCTATCCAATGAGGCTGTGCATTTCTTCATTGATTTATCTGCCATTTGTATCAACATTGTAAATTAAATGTGCACATTTTTTGTTTAATTCCTATTAAGAAATGAGTTATTTTTTCTGAATTCTTTACATATTCACAATACACTTTTCTCTTACTTGCCACTTTGTTTTTCATGTTTCAACTATGAAATGATTTTTAAATAAGTTTTAAAGGAATTTATCCAACATCTTTTTCCAATAAAGGAAGAGGTTCCTAAAATCAGATTAAAGACATCAAATTAGTCTACATGCTCACTATACAAAACAAAAGCCAATTCTATAGCATGGCTGTCATTTAAAATCCAGGAAAAAATAATATAATAAAATAAATAATAAAATAAAATACAAGGAATTGATAAGGTATCACATTACTATGAGGAATATAAGAGTTCTATCAGAATTTGCTTTATTAATAATAGGTCACAGTGATTTATATTGCATTAATAAAAGGTAAAATATTTTTATTTAAAACAGTGGGATAAAAAATGACATTAGTAAAAACCTTACTTGTTTTAAAAGTGGTATTATGGGAGTCAAACAAAAGTGCAAGAGTTCCTAGCTTAAGGCATTACCTTTCAAGTGCACATTTACCAAGGCAAGACATTTTTGTATCTACAAATATCGCACTCCAAAGTGATTACTGCTGACAAGTGAAATTAAAGCTCACAAAGGACAAAAGTAATGCAGTAGGCAATAATTACTTGAAATATAATGTCTGTCAGATTAATGTAGACTAAATGAATGATGCTCATTGTGCATTAATACCGTATGACAACTTCATGAAGAGCTCACGAAAAACTTCAAGTGTAGGAAAATCTGGGGATGGCTTGTTTTTGAAAGAAGCCATCCTGAAAACTGACAAATTTCTAGGTCTAGAGATGGTGAGCTAACCCACATGTGCTCTGTGGTTGTTCCGTATTTGTCATGACCCAGAACTGCTTTATTGTAAGAGCTCCTATTGTGTCAGAATGACAATGAACGTAGCCAAGATGACTCCGAATAATTAATGTTACTGTGGAAGTTCTCAATGAAAGGCAAACTCAGGTATTAATTAAAATAGCAACCCAAGCCCACTCATTTTTTTCAATGTAACAGTTTTGGTCCTTCTTAAAGCAAACTCTAAAACAAAACCTTTTCAGCAAAATTTTATAAATCTTTTTTTGAATTGTTTTCCCCAGTGGCAGTAAACAGACTATTTATAGTGCATTATCTTCTGATTCTTTGTATTCTGGTCTCTAAGCATAGTCTACATTAACAATAAAACAAAAACAAAGCAGAGCAAAAATTATTTCATCAAGATATCCAACATAAGTAAGTTGTTATTCCACATGCTCCTGAAAGTTCCCATTAGTGGGTTTCTACTGCTTTAAAACTTCCCAAAAGATATCACTGTTTACAGCTGGGGGTGAGGTGGGGGGGCGCTGGCAATGTTTTTCTGCAAAGGACCAAACAGAAAATATTTTAGGCTTTGTGAACTTTATTTTATCTGTTATAACTACTCAACTCTGCCAATATAGCAAGAAGGCAACAGATACTTAAGGTAAACAAGTGCATGTAACTGTGCTCCAATAAAACTTTATTTACAAAAACAGGAGGATTTGGCCCATGGGCTCCTGTTTGTGGACCCCTGATCTATTTAACAAACTTGGAACATACATGACCCTTCTCATCACACCAAGAGATACCTCTATAGTTCTTCTCTATCACATTCCTTTTACAAACCTTCTAGTTCAACCAAACTGAATTTACTCCTATTCTTTGGATTGTGACATTTCATAACATAGCTAGTTTTCATAGTATATCTCATTAATGGAGGAGAGGAAAAGTAATTTTCCTCTACACTTCTGAGTTCTTGGGTAAGAGTCCACTAATAAAAGACGGATTGACAAGAGAAAAACAAACAGAAATTTATTAACATATATACATATACATACATGGGAAGTGCTCAGGAAAAATGAGTAACCCATTGAGGTGGCAAACAATTTAGAATTAAATAGTCTTAGTAGAGAAAGGGGAAGAGGGATGTAGGTCTCTTAGGGGACAGCAAGTGATTTTTAGGAAAAGTGATTGGGGCCTCAAAAAATAGACAGGAAGTATGATAGTTTGTGACAAATTTTATCCTGGTGCAGCACAGATTTCTAGTCTGTCCTGTGATAAGAATCAATCTTGCCTGGCTGGTGAAACTTTTAGGTAGGTACTATAGGTAAGTGAATTCCTTGTGGAGGATCTGTCTTTAGATACATAAAGGGAGTTCAGAGAAAGCCTTTACCTGCGTTTATTGTTTTTCAAGCATCTATAGCCCCAAATAATAATACGCCAAAAGGCATATTTTGAAGTTGCATATTCTACTGCCCTTCACTAACAAGAAAGTCTTGGTCCATTCTTCACCAGGGAAACTCTAACTGTATCCAAACTCACTTACTAATGCTTTATCTTTTTTTGAAGTATTTCATAATCTCCTCCACACTCCAAACTGAGTTAATGACACCCCTTCCTGAGCTCACAAGGCAATGCACTCCTCTGTCCTACCATTTCATTCATTTTTAAATCATCTGGATCTGGCATGTGATCTAAGATCAACAAAAAATTCTTTTGAAATATGACTGGAGAAATCTTACCCACATAGGGTAAGAGGTAGAGAATACTACTTTCCTCTCAATATCCATTAACACTTTAGTCCTCAGACTCACTATTTTAAGTCAAACTCATGGCTCCCTAAAAAAAGGACAATTTAAAATTTCCTTTACAAGTAAGTTCGGTACAATGGGAACAACACAGAACTAATGTATGCGAATTCTGGGTCATGCCCTCAGTGGAAAAAGACAGAATTTTCTGTAAGAAAAAAACATGTCTTTAAATCACTCTGATTTTATTGTTTGTGATACATGATTACATTTTTATCTTAATTATATAAAAACAAACAAAAATGGTTCTAGTTAGTATACTTAATGCCAATGTTTTGATCTACCAATATGTTTCTATAGAAATATGAAAATATTTTAATTGGGCTGGCATATTATTTTAAAAATATTCCTTGCTATTATGACATTATTTTAAAATAAAAACAGCTAAATGTTCAAGGCATAAAGTTAAAAAATAAAATTTTTAACTGTCTACCTATTGTAGAGAGTATTTCAATGAGGAAAAGTTAACCAATTATCTAAGTGCAAAGAGAAAATGCTCTACTTGTATCTCTTAGAAAAGGAGTGAACTGTCCAATTAAGTCAGTAAGTGGTCATTAGCAGAGAAGCAATCAGAAAGACTAGAATCTGATTCAGCTTAAAATGGACCACAAGAGACATGTTATCTGAAACAATCTATTAAGGATTGGAGTCATAAATAAACAGAATTTTCACCAAAGTTCAGGCACTGTAATCTATACAATCATATGTGACACTAGAATGCATGCAATCACATACAGATATTAAATTAATATGAAATAAATCCAGGAGGTTATAATAAGTGTTCACTACTTTCTGTTTGCAAATAAATAGCATAAGTTTTTTTATTGTTCATATATTTCTGCAAGAGATACATATCAGAAGTTATCTGCTACCCATAGAAAATGGTGCTAGCCAAGAAGCTAGCCATCTTAGAACTAAGAAAGTGGGTGATGTTGAAACAAATTATCTTCATCTCTAGCTTGGGAATAAAGGCTTAGGGCTAAGTGAAGAATATACGGGAGGGTCAAATTTACGTTCAAATTTGCCCCTTGTCAGTGCAGTGTTAGTTGTCAAGAACATGAAGAGGTCTACAATGGTCCTTTGAGGCTGTCAGTTTGAAGGTGGAGTACTTCTAAGGGATACTTTTCAAGACTTGCCATCACCACTACGTGGCTGAAATGAAGGAATGCCAAAAAGCAGAGCAGTTGAGGATATCAAAAAACTACAAGTTCAAGATATTTCATCACTTATGAAGAGTGATTTTGTAGTCACTGCCAGGGCTCTCAGGAGGAGAGTGTAGTTGTGAGTTTATCCAGGAAAGGAGAAATCTAAAATCCAGTGAGTAAAACTGATGAGGACATTAAGAAGGTAACGCAAGAGAATCATTTGGTGATTTAAAGAGCATGTATTGTTTCAGTGAAATAATGGAAGTAGTATTCCAGACTGAGTTGTAAGGTGTTCTCTCCCCATAACAGGGACGCTATAAAAGTGGACCTGGTAACCCCCACTGAAAAGTTCCATTTAATGGGTAATGTCACTCTTTTCCCACTAGCACAACAATCCTTATGGTACAATGAGAAAGGTTATTTGAAATGTGGGCATGGATACACACAGTTGAATCCAAGTTGCATAGAATTAAGAGTACCAGAGAAAGTTACCAGTGCAGGCAGTGAAAAGCAAAAAGAGCCTTCCATGACATATTTAGGAACATTGTCTGATGAAAATACATTATCATGGGTTATGCAGGAGGCAAATGCTAGTGACAGAATTATGAATCCAACACCTCCAGAATCAAGTTAGGAGGTACTCAAGTGGCTGTAACCAGTCTCCCCAAGTGGGAACCATTGCCAAAGTATACCCTCACTGACCTGTGGGAGGCATTAACAGTTCTACAATAGTTAATACTGAATAATGTTTTAAAAAGCTCATACCGGTACCAAAAGATTAATGTTTTTATAAATAAAATGTTTACTGAAAAAATAATAAACAGGGACTTGAAAAATTCTGAAGGAATACAATTTTTGTAATGAAACACCACTGAATTAGTTCTCAATATACTAGAAATTTTCATATGTTTCAGGCACACTTCAAAAGAACTAGATGAAGTTGGTTCTCAATAAGGAAATCTGAGTCATGGAATGGTTAAGAAAGTTCACTAGCAAATGGCTCAAAGTACCACTGAAATTTCATTTTGTTTGAAGTACAAATGGAATAATGTTATCCACAGTGGAAGGAAGGAAGGAGGAAGGGAGGGAAGGGGGGGGAAGGAAGACCATTGGCATGGAAAAATATTAACTATATAATTCATTAAGACACTTGATTGATTCAACAGTAAAACTGCCAAGATATTCAATAACCAGTCTACTTAGTTGAATAGCTCAAACTACCAATCTACTAATTTTTAAGCACTTAGTGAAATAGAGAGACCTTTCAATACATTGATATACTTGTACAAAACATATTTAATCTTGTATGCAGTATATTTATGAGCTTTTCCAAAAACATGTGGCATGTTTTACTATTTTAAATGATAATAGTTATAATTCATGTGTTAAAACAACTTATATTTACAAAATGCTCATTAGATAAAGTATCGTTATTCCAAATCCAGACATTATCACAAACATGCACACACTTCAAAATTACTGCATCACAGTTCTATCGTTTCACATATGCTATTAACTATGTTATATGATCCAGGGGTGCCTGAGTGGCTCAGTTGGTTGGGCAACTGCCTTCGGCTCAGGTCATGATCCCGGAGACCCGAGATCTAGCCCCACATCGGGCTCCCTGCTCGGCGGGAAGCCTGCTTCTCCCTCTCTCACTCCCCTTGCTTGTGTTCCCCCTCTGGCTGTGTTTCTCTGTCAAATAAATAATTTAAAAAATCTTAAAAAAAAAAAAAAGCATGTTATATGATCCAACTATAGAACACAAAACTCTCACAAAGAAAACATTTTAAATGTTGATTACGTAACTGCTGTAGTGACATTCCAATCTCTTTTTAACACACTCTAGTATTCCAACCCTGTGATTACCAGAATAATTGCTGCACTGAGTCATACTGTCGCACTCATCTGTTGTAAGATGGCATGTTTAAAATTTTAACTGACAAAACACTTGTGTGATGATGGATGATGGAAATCAGAATACAAGAGAAACTCTGCTTCATAGTAAATCTCCAAAATTTAGTATGTGTGGTCATATAGTCAGTCCATAATTTTCCTCATTTGGTTTATTTGGAGACATTTAATTTAGAACTACATTTCAAGTGTTTTCACCTACTAATGTGCTGGTTTACCAATTTAACACTGTGCACTGAACTGCAAAGAGGAAAACAGATATATATATTTTTTAACAGTCCTGCTCTAGGCCAAGAAATGGAATGATTTTTTGTTTGCTAAGGTACACATGTTGAGATCAAAGGAAAGCATTATTGAAAGTTCCAAGGGCAACTTTTTTCAGAAACTTAGGCCATCTAACAAACTCTTTTAAATTTAAAGGAATAAAAAAAAAAATGGAAATGCTTTTTATAGCTAGCTTGTTAGATGTAGGCCAAATTTATGATACAATATAGCTACATTATTTATGTGTTATATGAATAGTGCACTGCATTCCTTTGTATAAAATATATTTAATTTTTCATGCAATACATTTATGATATATTTATGAGCTTTTCCTAAAACTTGAGGCATGTTTTACTATTTTAAATGATTATGAAGGATTATAATTCATGTAACATTTATTAAAACAACTTCTATTTATAAAATTCCTAGTTGGAGGAAACAAAGATGAATAAATTATGGTCCTTGCCCTTAAGAATCATGCAATATACTGCAGTATATCACTGCTTTCAAGAATATTATGTCACAGTTTAGACGGAAAAAGGCTTTCTGATTTTAACCTTCTCCTCTATGACTTCTATTCCAATCCTGGTTCCATTTCCCAATAATAACTGATACTTGTAACTTCTATTTGTAGACATGGTCACCAACTTTACTATAATGGCCTTTTCACTACATTAACTAGAATGAAGTGAGGTCTGTGGGGTATTGATGAGTGCATTCCTGACACACTTCACTGATCTGCAGTGGAAAACAAGATAGATAGCAAAGGGAAAGAAGGGCTGATTGCCAAGAAGGTTGGCTGGAGTCTGGGAAGCCAGAGTCTGATTAGGGAAAGAAGACGGAAAAAATGGGAATATAGTACCAGGCACCGATCATCCTGTAAAACGCTTACAGATGAATAGCTCTATTCTAGATTGATCCACCCAGCCCAACTTCATAAAAGGCAGCCTTAACCCCATATTTTACAGAATCAACAAAGTCAATTTTTGGTTGAAGTAGGGTGTCTGGTTTTGAATCTTGGCTCTGTTACAAATTACTGACCTTCCTTGGGCCCCCTGGATGGCTCAGCCCTTAAGCGGCTGCCTTCGGCTCAGGTCATGATCCCGGGCTCCCAGGCTCAAGCCCCACATCAGGCGCCCTGCTTGGCGGGAAGCCTGCTTCTCCCTCTCTCACTCCCCCTGCTTGTGTTCCCTCTCTAGCTGTATTTTGCTCTGTCAAATAAATAAATAAAATCTTTAAAAAAAAAAAAAACTACTGACCTTCCTTGAGTCTCAGTTTCTTCATCTGCAATGGTGATGAAAGTCCAAATCAGAGAGTGTGAGGATTCAATGAGATAATGTATGAAATGAGTTTGCCACAGAACTTGTACACACACAGCAGAAGCTCAGTAAGTGGTAACTATTATTTGTTTTTCTCTTTTCCTAGTGTTCTTTCTTCTCTTTTCTACTAGCATTTCTCTCTCTGCCAAAATTATTTCCACGTAAATTTCTTTCCCTACCATTTTTTTATTTCTGTATTTTATTCCTGGATTTTACCTACCTAGAATGTGGTCTATGGTAGAGAATGTTTCAGGTGAGCTTGAGAAGAAATGGGTACTCTGCTGTTGTTGTAGGGGGTATTCTAAAAATGCTAATCCGATCAAGTTGATTGATAGTGTTCCTTAGGTCAACTAACGCTTTACTGAATTTTTGTCTGTTCATTCTGTCAGTGCTCAAAGAGGGGTATTGGAGTTTGGGTGGCAGGGAGGGTAATGTATGGAGAAGAGGGAGAGTTCCATAATCTTATGATTAAGTCTCAGTTTTTTAGAGTTACCCCTCAACCTAAGTAAGACAAGAAGACTAAAGGGGCTGTAGTGGGAGAAATCCTCTTCCCAGTTGGGATAAGGCTCTGGGAAGGACTAACAGGTCATTGTGATGGTGAATGCTCTGGACATATTTTATGATAAGTGCTCCTCCCCTCTCCCTTCTAGGGTCTGCCTCAGTTCCTCAGGGGGCAAAACCCACGGCACAATGGTAATATCCTCTAAGACTGTACCCCTAAGGAGTTTTTCACAAACACACTAGTCTGTAACCTTTGGAAATTCATCAAAATTAGCACTTTGGTGATCCTTAACTAGTTTATGGCTCTAGAGTCTTCTGCTCCAGGTAAGTAGATTTTGGATATGCCTCTCTGGATTAGTCTGTCTTTCTAGATGTCAGCATGGCAGTTTGCCTTGAGATCTCCTTTCTCTCATGTGTCCAAGAAAAGCCACAAATTTTCAGTTTGGTTTTTCTTATAAGGGCAGGAATGTTGACTTCCAAGTTGACTTCCAAATTTTGAAATTAAAATCATAAGTCCTACTTCTGTTTTTAAATCTCTTCATTTCCCCTATATTTTCCCAAAGACTGTTTTTTCTCCCCTCTTCTTTCTACTACAATATTCAAAAAAAAGGTTTTCTCCAGGAAAATTATACTTTTCCTTAATAAATGACTGGTCATAGGAAATTTTGAGACACTCAAAAAATGAAAAGCTGAAAAATGGCACCATAGTAGTTCATCAAATTTAAGTAAGAATTACTTTCATGGAAAACTCCAGGGAACTAGTTTTTCTTTGACTCCTGGAAGTTCCTAAGTTAGCCAATAATCAGAGCACTGTAGAAAATGACAAACACTTCCTAATAATTTTAGTTGGGAATCTAAAATCTAAATCTAAAGAATCTAAAATCATGTTTTAGTTTCCTAACTCGATTCACTTGAGTCAGACGAAAAAATGGAGTACACAAAAAGGCATTAGGAGAAGCCTTTATGCCTACACATGGGAGCAATGTTTTTATGTTTTTGTGCTTTGAAACATAACAGATATTAAGTAACCAATTGCTCAATGAATGAATGACTCCATTTCATTTTAACTTCAAAAGCCACTACAAATAAATATTAAGGTCTGCATATTTGGTATTTACATTTAATTCTGTGATGCAACCAACACACAGGGCATATGCATACATATACATATATGTATCTATAATTATATATGAACTGCAAGTTTATCAGGTGAAATAAATTGAAAGTAAGGTTTTTTTTGTGTGTATGTACATGTATTTGTGTGCATACATTTACAAATACACATATATGTATACATACCACATATATATGTAGATATGTATGGTACACATATACACACACAGAGAGAAGGTGGGGAGTAGAATGACAATACATTAGGAAAGCATCAAGTTTAGAATGCTCATCATATACCTACATATATTTCATAATAGTTTAGTTTAGATAACACAGATCAACAATTAGTATTATTTACTTCATGAAACACGTAAGCAAAATACATAAATCTGATATCATTCTGACTTTGACAGATATGTGTGCTTTTCTGTAAAATCACTATTACTACAGAAATTTGGAATTTCAATTCCAAATGTTGGAATTAGAATGTGAAGAAGTATTTCCCCAGCTGATGTTTTAAAATGAAAAATATTTTAGTTAAAAACTATGTACACTGACACCATTTATGAATTTTAAGTACAACGCAAGGATTTTGCATATATATTTAAAATTAAATTGTGGAACATGAAAGAGAACAAAACTATTTACATATTTGAATTCCGTCTTCACAAATTACCTTAGAGAATTTGTAGCTTTTGAAAAAAATTCTTTTATGACTAACACAGTTCAAAAGATACATTTTCCTTGGAAGTTTAACAGGAACACATTCTAATATATTTAAGTGATGAAAGGATGAGGGGAAAAAAATGTGTTTCTTCACCTCAAATAGCTCCATCTTTCCTAAGCTTTTTCTACGCACCAGTGACTCAAAACTGTTAATAAAAGCTTTCCTTACATTTGGAAAATATTGAAGCTTCCTAAAAAAATCTCTCTTCTAGCTATGATTAAAAGAATGTGAAGTTAAAAAGACAACCAGCAAAGCACTTCTGAGCATGTCAGTGGGTATCTGTAACAACTTTAAGAAGACTTTAAGGAAGATCTCCCTCTGCCTTGTTATGACAGGCAATAAAAAGGAAGGACCATTCCTGATTCTCAGCAGGAGAGGTTTGCATTTGGTCAGCTATTCACAACATAAATGCAGTTTAGATTCTTTCTAATAGATGTATTAAAACTACCTCCACACCAAGGGCAAAATCTGACCCTTTGTAAGTCAAACATTTCTTAGAAAAATTTTACCATCTATATTTATCATGAAGACAGTGAGTATCAGGATAAAATACTGAGAACTTCTTTCCAGCTGACTTAGTCTTATTTAGGATGAATAAATACAACAATTCCTCCATTTAGTATGTAAGTGGAACCAATATATTTATTCTATAAATGTAGAATGGAAACGAACCTTCTTCAGGATACATACTCAGACACTATGTCCCAGCTCCTGCTGCAACCGCATGATTGGCTGAGACCCAGCCACACGAAGAAACAGATATACACAGTTGACCCTTAAACAATACAAGTTTAAACTGTGTAGGTCTAGTTATACACAGACTTTTTAGATAAACATAGTATAGTACTGTAATTATATTTTCTCTTCCTTAAGATTTTCTTGGGGTGTCTGCATGGCTCAGTCAGTTGGGTGCCCGCCTTCAGCTCAGGTCATGATCCCAGAGTCGCTGGATCCAGACCTATGTCAGGCTCCCTGCTTGGCAGGGAGTCTGCTTCTTCTTCTGCCTCTCACCCTGCTCATGTGTGCTCGTTCTCTCTCTCTCTCTCTCTCTCTCTAATGAATAAACTCTTAAAAAAAATTCTTAACATTTTCTTCAACTTGTTATAAAAATACAGTATATAATACACACAACATACAAAATATGTGTTATGTTATGGGTAATTCTGGTCAACAGTGGGCTATTAACTACTAGTGGGGAGTCAAAAATTAGTCATGGGTTTTTGACTGTGTGGGGGTCCCTAACCCCAATGTTGTTCAATGATCAAATGTATGTCAAATTCACTTAAAAGAATAATAACTCTTGGTTGAATATCAATGCAAAGAGTGTATGAAGCACTTTAATTCACTTAACTCTGTTAATAGCCATTCCTAAACAAAAGTTTTATCCATATCAAAACCAATACGTGTTGGCAAGCCATTCTATCCCCACAAAAAAACCTAAAAGAACTTAATAAGGAGAAAAATGTTAATGAGCCATCTTTCATTCATTTCAGCCAAAATACATAAAATTTTACAGATAACAAAGCTGATGCATTAGTTTCATAAAACCTCTGTTAATTTCCCTATATAGTAAATATTACTATGGCAAAGATTACATTTGTCCTATTCTCCACTCTATTCTCATCACTCCCCATATTGTCATTCAATTGCTGAGTATTTATTGACCTTTCTATATGTGTGGCACTGTGGTAAGCAATAAGGTCTGATTCAATAAATAAGCACTTGATCTTCCTGACCAAATGGCCAGTGATTTGGTAAAAGGAAAATTAAGGAAGTGTGCAAAAAAAAGAACATATAAGTGTCACAACTGCTATAAAAATAAAACCCAAAACCTACCACATGATAGAAGTCCACCACAGTTATGAAGTCAATGAACATTTTAGGAAGATATAACAAGTGATGTGAGTTGAAAGATAAACAGGAAAGGAGGGGCACAGGGAGAAAATAGCATGTGCAAATGATCAGTGGCATAGTGACGTGAAGGGCAGTGAAAGAAAACTATTACAGCTAGAGAACAGAGGACAAAGAGCAGGCTGATACATTACAGATGTAGGTGCAGAACTAGGCTGGGTAACATTTAGCTCATATTCAGGATGCAGGTCCTCACCCTAGAAGCAATACAAAAGACCTCGGGGCTGTTCCACAAGGCCATGTTCTTGGTTTAATGCTCTGCATTGTCATATTAAAGTTTTAATAATTTGGGGGGAAAAAGCTTTGCACCTTCATTTTTGCACTAAATCTCAGAAAAGATTGTATTGTAGGGAGTTAATGCTGGATTTGGGTAGACATGTTTTATCTTAGTTGTCTACAGAAGAAATAATGGCAACAGATTAAATTGAAGCTGGAGGGAATGGGTATTCAGGAGGAAAAAAAGGTAATAGATGTAATATTTTACAATTTAAGTATTGATTGAAATAATAAAGAACAGAGGAAGGGAAAGAAGGAAGAGAAGGAGGGAAAGAAGAAAAAGAAAGCATAAAATAGTCCATTTCCATGAAACCTAATATTGTGCTTCTCCAACTATGGCAAATTACATTTCACTTGCTGAGTGAGACAAAAAGCATGGCTCGGATTGTAACACTTTCTTCCTCAAAAATTTTCAATAATACAGAAGATACTGATAGTTGCCTAAACAAAACCTGTCCCTTTCCTCATCCTCCCTGCTAGCAGAAGCCTAATTTTGTCCAGTGGAAACCCTTCTTTAAAGGACCACGCACGTCAGTAAGCCAGTCAGGGCAAACCCATTCCCTTTGTTGGTTATCATTTTAGAAACACAGTGTGGCACAATTCTAACCAATAGGATAGGAAGAGAACTCTGCTTGAGAGCTTTCCTCACTGCTAAAGAAACACCTCTAATATCTCCTCCTCACCTCTTCCACTAGGTCCTGGCACAGGACCCCAGAATCAAAGTAGTGGTCTTGACATAAGAAAAGAGACAATAATCTCAGGAAAACAAGGAAACAAGATGGTAAAAACTCACATTCAGTGTCTGAATTACAGAGCTTCTGAGCACCTACTTGGAAATTCTAATGTGGAATCATAAAATTCCTTTTGTTTAATCCTACTAGATTTAATATCCTTAAGGTCAAAGGCTGTTTCATTCATCTTTACTTTGACCCTAGCATCTAGCACAGTGTTTTCAATCTCTTAGCTGTAGTTATGTTATGAAAGATGAGTTAATTCAGGAGCTAAGGATTACGTGTAGCTAAAATATCACAAAATAATATTTGGTACTGATTTACATGTGCTTCAATCCTGCTGTTCTCACTCTCTTCCATTTAACATGGGATCATTATGTTGAATAAGAAGTGGGTATTTTTGCTTCTATGAATCATAAAATCTAGCTCTGGAGTACTTTTGAGTATACCTAACCTAATTAAATGAAGTGTTATTAAATTTTAATTAACATGTGCTACTCAAAACTAATCAGATCCATAACTAAAATCATGCTTAGCAAATGATCAGACATAAATGAAGCTCTCTAGTAACTTCAAATTAAGTTTTATTTTGAAAGGGTTTAGTACATTATTTTTTCTACTGAAATAGCCCCCTATCTGTGCCTACCTGGTCTGAACAGAGATTGAGGAAGATTCTAGAAGTAAAGAAGGATAGTCTCTTAGATTTCAAGTTCTTGAGAAATACTGAGTTTAAATCATGAAATTTACAGATACAGAGTGAGAATAAATATTTGAACATACTGAAATAAAACACAAATAGACCTACCAGAAAACAACTACAGTTAAATTCAAAAATATTTAAGCAAACAGAAGAAAGGTATAGGACAAAACAACAAATCACTAAGATTTTGTTTTTATTCTAACCATACTTGCCAGAATGCATGTGTAATGTGTAAAAAAACACCTTTCCTACTTTTCTAATTTTCTATATCAGCTGATAATCATGTAAACACAAGCATTCATAGTAACTCAACAAAACTTATGGAAATAAAATGACTTATCTTTCTCCCCTTTGAGCATGATATGACACACTTTTTGAGAGAAGTCTAATGAATGATTTAGATTACATGAAACATGATTATAGAAGAGAACACCAGAAGTACTTTTCCATGTCTTTCTTCGCCTGAATTTCTATAAACTGTAAATGTAAATTTCACACCAGGCATTTAAGCAGATTTAGGACAGAGATGCCTGAAAGTAAACTGATTAGCAAGAGAAGTAGTGATAATTTCTGGCAAATCAGAATAAAGATGTTTTTGGTAAAGTCATGATAGAAACATGAGTTTAAGATTTTATTTATTTATTTGAGAGAGAGAGAGCAATAGAGCACAAGCAGGGAGAGCAGTAGAGGGAGAGGGAGAAAGAGAAAGAGGTTCCGCACTGAGGAGGGAGCCCCACGTGGGGCTTAATCCCAGCACCTTGGGATCATTACCTGAGCCAAAGGCAGACACCCAACCAACAGAACCACCCAAGAGCCCCAAAGAAACATGAGCTTAAACAACTTTCTAAATGTATGATGATCAGAGTCAAAGTTAAAGAATGAAGGACACATGGTTTATATACATCACTTCATCTCTGGCATGTGCAATTTCTCAAATCGATAATAATACTTCTACAAAATAAGGTTCTTTGTATTTTAGTCAAGTAATTGGACAAAACAGTAATGTTGTGTTAAAAGCTGTCTTACTCCAAGTTTTTTTTTTTTTTTTTTACTCCAAGTTTTAGTAAATTATTATTATCAAAGCAACCTGTTACTTTCGTTAAATTCTAAAATTTGGAGCACCTGAGTGGTTCAGTTGTAAAGTGTCTGCCTTCAGCTCAGATCATGATCCCAAGTCCCAGGATGGAGCCTCACATTGGGCTCCCTGCTCGGTGGGAAGTCTGCTTCCCCCTCTCTCACTCCCCTGCTTGTGTTCTCTCTCTCTAGCTGTGTTTGTCTCTGTCAAATAAATAAAATATTTTTTAAAAATTCTAAAATTTGGGGAGATATTCTATGTGATTTTAACATATATGGTTTTTTTTTAAAAGATTTTATTTATTGACAGGGAGAGAGATCACAAGTAGGCAGAGAGGCAGGCAGAGAGAGGAGGAAGCAGGCTCCCTGCTGAGCAGAGAGCCCTACACGGGCCTCGATCCCAAGACCCAGACCCTGAGATCATGACCTGAACTGAAGGCAGAGGCTTTAACCCACTGAGCCACCAGGTGCTCCAATATTTATGTTCTTGACCCAGAAAAACATTTGTCAGACAGTGGGACAGCAGAATGAAGGCAATTTGCCACTCAACTAAATATTCAGAATTGGCTATCAACCATGTAGCTAGTGGACTATTCTATGTTCTTGGGTTACATTTCACAGAAAGGCTACAAGAACCCTCATTCTACTTTAATACACATAATCCATTTAAGTAGGCTTAAATTAACAAGAAATTTGGCAATTTTTAAATTTTTTCAATTCAGCCAGTTTTGACCAAAATGTAATTCCTCTGTAATTGATAATCTTCATTAATTTGCTTAAGGTAAGGCAATGACACGGTTCAAAATTCAGGAGGTACAAAAAAGGCACTCATTCAAAAGTCTCTTAACATAAGATTCTCCAGACTGAAACCAGTTCTCTTCCCATGAGCTGCAAATTATATCAGTCTCTTCTATACACTTCTCGAGTATACATTCTTGCAGATTCAGCAATTATATATAAACATTCCTTTATACAGATGGTATAAAACTAGGTAAGCACACTTTTGACGTATCACTTAATATAATCCCACATCACTACATAAAGACTTTCTTAGCTCTTTATAAAGGTGCCTATTATTCTATAGTGCTGACAAATATGTTATTTAATCACTGTTCTTTTGTACATATAAGAATACATACACAGAAAAATTCTTAGATAGACTCTGTGGATAGACTGTAGTTTACTTTCTTCTTGAAGGACATTTAGTTCACAGTATTTTGTTATCATAAATAATATTAAGAAATAAAATTTAATCTATATCCTTTTATAGATAAGAGAAAGTATCTATAGGAAAATTCTTAGATGTGCATGGTAATTTCAATAATGACTGCCAAACTGCCTTCCAGTTAGACATGAGTACATCTATCTCTCCAAAGTCATACACCAGAGAATGATTTTTAAAGCCATTTGATATGTCTGAGAGCTATTTATTTTTTTGTGAACTGTTTGCTCATATATTTAGCCTATTTTTCTATTAAGTTTTTAATCTTTTTCTTACCAACTTACAGGAGCCCTTTATATGTATCTTAGGAAAATGGATACCCCATTTTTATCATCACATTCTCCTTATGGCAACACAACTTTTAAAAACAAGTTTTTAAAAAATGCTTTTACATATTATTTTTTAATTGGGTTGAAGTTTTGCAGCATACTTACAAAAGCCTTGTAATCATACATGTTATATATATATATGTATATAATAATTTTTCTTCTATTTCTCCAGATTCATCTTTTAATTAGGTGATTTTTTGTTCAATTTAGAATGTTGAGGGTTTAAAGTATTACATTTGGTTTTAAATTTATTTTTTTCCACATAGAATCAAGATTGTCCTAATTTTATTCATTGTACAAACCACCAGATTTGAATGTCACTTTTATTTTGTACTAATTCTTGTACATATTTGCTCTATTTCTTTTATTTTTGCTGTTGTTCCAGCCGTCTCTCTACATGTATACACAGGACTACATTTCTCCAGATGCCTGAAGCTTTATAATGAATTTCAATATCCAGTAAATCTAGTTTCCTCTCACTACTCTTTACACTTTCAGACTTTTTCTTTTAGCTCTTCATTCTGTTTGTATTATTTAGAAAAAAATTTAGAAAGTAATGTCATTAGTTATTAAAACAATCCCCATGGTAATTTACTGGGCTCATGAGAATTTCAGAAATTTACAGATAATCTCCTTTTGTAAATTCAATCTTCTAAGTACAAGAAGAATCTTCATACAGGTCTTGCACATTTTCAGAGGTTTCCCTAGTAGAGTTAAAAAAGTGTCTCTTCTATCATTCTGTTTAAATAATCTTGTTTATGAATAGAAAATTTTATTTTACTTGTTAAATTCTTTGTTTATAATAGATTTTATTTTCCTACTCCATTTTTCAGTTAACTGATCATTATTTGCAAAGATAATCATTGTATATCTAGAAAGCATCATTATATATAGATAAAAAGTGTAATATATATCAATATATGAGTATATATAAATAATATACATATGTATTAACATTTTTATGTTTGTGTATGATTATTTCTCTATTTATTCATTTAGGGTTGTGTTTCATTCTTCCATTTTTCTTAATTGGGTGAGCCCATTTTTTTTTCTTTCAAAAAATCTAGCTCTGAGATTTCTCTTTTTAAGAAGTTCTATTATTTTTCTTTGTCTTCCTTCCTCCATTCCTTCATTCCTTCTTTCCTTCTTCCTTCCTTCCCTCTTTTTTTTTTTTTTTTCAGACATGGAGAGAGAAAGAGTGGTGGGGAGGGATAGAGGGAGAAGGAAAAAGAGAATCTTAAGCAGGTTCCATGCCCACCGCAGAGCCCCACAAGGGGTTTGAATCTCACAAAGATCACATGAGTCAAAATCAAGAGTAGCATGCTTAAAAGACTAAACCACCCAGGTGCCCTCTTTTTTCATAGTTTTTTTCAGTTCATTATTTTCCAATTTTGCCTTTACTAATGCTTCTTGCTTAACTTATTAAAAATTTTTTTTTGCCTAATATATATGTTGGGGTCTATAAATAAATCTCTTGAGCTTTCCTGCCCCTATTCTACAGTTTAGATATTATGCATTTCCATTCCATTTTGTTAATTTCTAGAATATCTGCAATGTTTTATGTTGGATTACTTTTTGAAATAGGAGGTTTTCCTGACTATTTTTTGTTTTTTAATATCAAAGTGGTCAGACCCCTTTACTTTTTAATGTTGTTATTGAATGTGTTTCATTGTGTTATTAGAGAATCCCTTCTGCACTACTTCTACTTTGATTGAGGCTGTCTTTACAATCTAAGATGTTATCAATTCCTATTGATTTTCCATTGATACTAAAAGAAAGTATATTTGATCTTTTAAGGTTATAACAGTAGAGAAATATGAATTTAATACAGCTATTTATGTTAGATATTCTTTATTTTTATCATTGAGATAAGTAAATTAAAGTTTTGTTATAATGTGACTCTGTTCTATTTAATTTTATCTTTGAAAGGTTTTGTTTTTATCGATGTCTATGCTATATTGTTTGAAGACAAAATTATTGTAATTGCCTTAACTTCATTGTGTCATTATACTTTAACATTATAATTGGAGGTTAATTTGTGGTTATGGGCCTTAAATCAATATCCTGTGATAGGAGACTCACAACTCTTTGCATTTCTTTATTGGCTAACGTTTTTACTATCATGCTTATACCATCAATCTTAAGAATCATTTAATAAAAATATCTGTTGTTGAAAGGACAAAATTGAACTTTGATTTGTGATCAAATACAGCATTCTTTGTCTTTTAATATTTACTCTAACCTCATTTTCACGTATTTATACCACAAATATTTGTCTTGGTTCAGACAGTTCATTTTAATCCGCCAATTTTTATCACATTTTTTCACATTTTAATGTCTCCAAAATTTGGATGCATTATTGAAATCCATGGGGTTATTCCATCATCAGCTCCTATACAGCTGTTCTTAGCTAGTGGCAGCTGTTACAGTTTTAGTGCTTGTATAAACCATCTGAAAAGTTCAGTGACTTCTCTGTTACTCTGGGTACCATGAGGAGACACCTGCAGTAAATAAACCATTTGAGGACCATTTAACCACTGTCTGAGAAAGTGCCGAATCCTAACCACTAGACCACCAGGGAAGCTTAACCACTGTCTGAAAACTTCTGTTGACCATGTTAAGAAGAGGCCTAGAAAGTGCCAGCGTCTCACAAATCAACAGCATCTAAATGCTTGGGAGGAAAGGAAAACTCTTTTAGATTTTTAAAAGACTTGAGACATAATAATAACAAGTCTCTTATCTTCCTATACATCCCATGAGCTCTTCCTCCTGTTCATAGATGCATAAGATTTTTTAAATTTTTGGCAAGATGATCAAAATTTTTATATGTTATGTGACCACATTTATTTTTTTAAGTCTTTCGGTTTTCTTCCTTTTATGCTCATTTCTTTGGATATTTTTTAACAGAATCTTTGTATAAACATTTCATTGGTTCTTTTCCAATTACTCATCTTTGCAGTTTCTGAGTTTTCCCTTGCTGATCTATTTATATGTGGCTTGCGTTTAGGAGGGATCAGTTAGGGTCCAAGATTCATGGGATTTTTTTTTTCTGACCCAGAATTTTGGGTTGAGGTTCAATTAGCCTTTACTTCTTAACAGTTAAAACACATAGGCATTTTTTTTTCACAAAAAAGACTTCTTTAATTCCTCTGCTATGAAGAGAGACTTCTTCCTAAAAATATGGCTTCAGTGTGTATTCTTTATTTATTCCAGCCCTCTGTGGGAGACAAACTCTATTCTGGGAAGTGACTAACTCAAGCCAATGTACCCCATTCATTCTGACCTATTCAAATAAAAGATCTGGTTCTGTGTTTCAGAATGCATCTTGCACCTTTGAAAAGTGAACTTGATTGGCCTTCTGAGATGTCCAGCTGTGAGTCCTCACTTCTCTTTCTTCCTCATTCACCTCTTTCCTCTCAACATGTATGGCAGCCCTTCTAACTTACTGTCATCAAAAATATATTAGAAGTTTGTTTTCTAATCTCCTTCTGGCCTTGAGTAATTTTTTTACAATGGAAGAGAGGAAAGTTTGTTCTGAATGTCATTTTTAAATTAATACTACTTTAACCCATCAAAGACTTTAACATAAAAACATATACAGCTGTACATTTTTTTAAAAAAATCCTTATTTATTTGAGACAGAGAGCACATACAAGTGCAGGGAGGGACAGAGGGAGAGAATCTCAAGCAGACTCCCCATGGAATACAGTCTGATGTGGGCTCAATCTCATGACCCTGAAAACTGAAATCAAGAGTCGGACTCTTAACAGACTAAGGCAACCCTAAAAACGTATATGGTTGTACATTTTAAAAACTGGCTATAAAGACTGAAAACATATAAATTAGAATTACAAGAGGAAGGAAAATTTTGCACTCTCTCTTTAATTTTCTGTTGGATCCAGATTGACTCTCAAGTGGGGCCCTGACTCTTCCCTCAGTGAAGACTCTTTGTTCACCGTTTTGTGTGTGTGTGTGTGTGTGTGTGTGTGTGTGTGTGTGTGTGTGTGTGTGTTTTAGATTTTAAAGGAAATATGGCTTCCCACATGGGTTTGAGACTGATTTATTACATTACAGACCCAGGTGATCTGTACCTATAAGTAACTGATTCAAAAGAAAAGGATTAAAAGCAAGTCTAGTCTCTGTATAAATGCAGAGAAGAATTTCTGAAAGGGGTTTCTATGTTCTCTTTGCCTTAGGACACTAGAAGCTACATGTTCTCTTTCTTTTTTCTCCCCCTACAAATTGTAGAATGCCTTCCTTCATTTCATATTAATATTTTACTCTACCTTCCATTTCCCAACCCAAATCATCCCACTGATGTTGAACTATTCAGTAAAGGAGACTATAACACTTCACGCGATGAATGATCACTATTATATTCAATTACCAGTCAGTGTGGATTCCTTAGCTTTAATGGAGTAAGAGTGAAAATGGGTTTAAAAGGTAGCATAAAGGCATTTTAATAAAGTATATGACAAATCACACATTATGAATACAATTTATGCTCCTAAATTACCTATAAATAACAGAAAATAAATAGATACAACTCAGGAGACTTGGAATACATGTAATTTTTTAATTTTTCATACAATTCCCTACTACCTTTCCTCAAAAATTTCACACAGTTAATCTATAGTGTTTTTTTAATTGTCCCCATATATATTCCATTGAATTAAAGCTCATTCATATTTTCTAAATAACTACATATGTTTCAACTCCTTCAATTCTTGAACATAGTGTTTCTTATTTTATGTAAATGAGCATCTGTTGTTTAATTAATATCAGCTGAATGACTAGATGAATTATTAAAGGGAGGATTCTGTGAGAGCTAGAGGTATAAGAGTCTTTTATTATTCCATGTTAAGAATTTTTAAATGAAAACAATTTACCCTAAAACAAAAAGCTCTCTGATTCAATTTTCACATGAGCAAATATTATATGCTTAATAAATATTGGTTATATGCTTGGATGAAAGAATGAATAAATGAGTGGTATTTTTTAAATTCAGAAGTTCATATCTCTACAAGGTTTTAAGCTTAAAACAGAAAACCTAAAACTATCTTTTAGTTTTATCATCTCAATTTTTCACTCTGCTAGGTGCAAGTACTTTCTACAAATCAGGTCTGTAATTTGTTTTCCAAAAGTCATGTGAAAAATAGTTTAAATTTAAAAATAACATAACTTGACAATAAGAGCTTTTGTCACTAATACATAAAAATTTCAAGATCAGAAACTGTTCATTGAGTTTACCATAAGTCAAGTCAGCATCTAAAATGTGTCCTTATCTAAATATACATAGTGCAAACATCCAAGTAATCACTCACATTAACATTCTACTTTCATTGTCCCACATTCCCATCTATTGATCTAGTGTGATAAACTTTAATATTAAGAAAAATAAGGCAGCAAATTATCTAATAAGATATATAGCTATGATGGGGCGCCTGGGTGGCTCAGTTGGTTAAGCGACTGCCTTTGGCTCAGGTCATGATCCCGGAGACCCGGGATCGAGTTCCATGCTTCTCCCTCTCTCACTCCCCCTGCCTGTGTTCCCTCTCTCGCTGTGTTTCTTTCTCTCTGTCAAATAAATAAAATCTTAAAAAAAAAAAAAAAGATATATAGCTATGTTGAAGAAGCAAAACAATCCTATGACATTTCTTTAAAAATTTGTATGACTATAAAAAGAAGCAGAAATTGGAAGTCACTCCTTTTAAAAAAATAGCATAAAATAGTTAGGGGAATTCATTTCACATAGAACAGAGAAGAATAAGATTTAAAAGTGCTAATGGTTTTCAACTGATTTAAAAAAGAGAGAGAAATCATTTAAAAAAAATAGTAACTCAAGTTAAAAAATGGCTAGGAAAATGTCTTCACTAATATCCCATTATATTATAGTAGTAAATAGTTGAATAGAAGTACAAAATTGATTTGAATTAAAAAATATAGCTTTAGGGGCGCCTGGGTGGCTCAGTTGGTTAAGCGACTACCTTCGGCTCAGGTCATAATCCCGGAGACCTGGGATCAAGCCCCACATCGGGCTCCCTACTCTGCAGGATGCCTGCTTCTCCCTCTCTCACTCCTCCTGCTTATGTTCGCTCTCTGGCTGTGTTTCTCTCTGTAAAATAAATAAAATCTTAAAAATATATATATATAGCTTTAAAACATGAAAAAGACATAATGACTTATATTTTATTGGTATATTTCTAATAAAAAGTGGAAGTGTCAAAATTGAGGTGTTTAATACATATTGGCCATAGAAATATGTTTACTTCTTTTTTTTTTCAAAATTTTATTTATTTATTAGACAGAGAGAGTGTCTGTGAATGCACACAAGCAGGGCGAGCAACAGGCAGAGGGAGAAGCAGGCTTCCTGCTGAGCAAGAAGCCCGATGTGGGATTCGATCCCAGGACCCTGGGATCATGACCTGAGTCAAAGGCAGACGCTTAACTGACTGAGCCACCCAGCATCCCAAAATGTGCTTACTTCTGCTAATCTAAGATTCAGATATAACTTGAAATATCCTTACAATCACAGATGTGTACATGTGAGATTTCTTCATCTAGTGGACCAAAAAAAAAAAAAATACTGTTATTCTGAAAAGTAAAATAGAAATATTAAATTATAACTATTTTACTCATGATTGAGGATTACATCTTCAGGTACTCTGCCAGGCTAAGCTTTAGTTTCCAGTCACACATTTCTGTGTTAAATTTCTTAGCATGGTTTAATGAAAGACTCCTAAATACCTACATCTCATCCTGATTAGCTATCTTGGAAAACTAATTAAGTAGTCAATAAACAGAAAGAGTATAAGTCAATAGAACCTCTGATAAGCAGGCATGAGCTTCAACCTACAACAACACAATTGTCAGCAATTACAGGGGAAGCTATATCTTAAAGTTCATTAAAACACACTTGTAAAGCTATTAAACGTTATCTGGAAATTTTTTTGCACTATTTATAATGCAAGTCTTCATTACTAAATTTTAACTCACACAGTTTACTTTTAAGCAAGGTAGTAACAGACAACACATTTGACCCAACAAATATTGGACTTTGAATAACAACTAAATATTGTATCTATAATTTATACATTTATTCACTTACTGACAGAACGCTTATTTTGTTTCTAATACGTGCCAACTTTGGTGCTATTACAAAGATAGAAACATCGATATGTCAGGATTAACTGTTGATCGGATTGTAGTTTAATGAAGAGACAGACACATATAGAGAATAACTGAATTATTAAAAGTGAAAATATACTCTGAATATTCCTTAACTTCAACAGAACACTGGTAACAATAAAATTATATTAGTATTAATACTCAGTTTCTCTGGTTCATAGACTCCCACTTATATAACCATAGGACTTTAAGATTCTCCACCTAAAAATCTTCCAAATTGTTTCTGGGGGTCCCTCAGGTGTCCAAACAAGTTCATGACCAATCATTTCTTATTAGTCTGCTCCAGCATCCTAATGAATGCTCACTCATTGCTTTGAGGCATTTGGAAGATTCCCTTCAGCCCCCTGTCTCCTGCCAATGGACTTTTTAAGAACTTAGTGTCTCCTCCCACAGTTGCTACCTTCTGTTTTCCAAAAGCTGTTCACCCTAAGCAGTCAACCATGTTGATTGCACTTTTCACTGTGCCAGAGCCAGGTTTTATTTTGTATAGGAATGGTGAGAACTCTGCTAACCCATCTGGCCACACATGGTCACCTGTGTACCAAAGCCCTGATACCTGCGTTATCTAGTTCCTCATGGAAAAACACATTCTACTTTTATTTACTGCTCTCCCTTTTTTCTCCCTAAGGCTGTGATGTGGTCATTAGAGCAGAGTCAAGAAACAGATTGCATGTCTCTCCATCATCCCTGACACTCTTTGTAAAAATCTAAGCAGAAAAATATCCATGGTCCAGAATTCCCAAACCCACTCCATTTACATACAACTAGTTCATGCATATCAATGTCTTGGGGACCCACCAGACCCTATAGTCATTGTGTATACAAAGCTGCTGAGTTCCCTGCCTCAATGCATAGCTGCAGGTCCATATACTCAGTTGTCTAAGGTATATAAGTCACATTAATGAATTCTTCTCCCTTATCTCCTATGCCCCTCATCTAGTTCATAATTAAAGCCCCTACAGGTCTCCACTGCCCCTCCCCAATACCATTCCATTTTCTAAAATGCTGCACCCAGATGGCTTTATAAAAATGCAAAGCTGCTTATCTTATTTTTCTGCCTACGTATAACCCTTAAATGGCTTTCCATTGACGTTATAGGCTAGTCTGGGCTCCATAATCTACTAAAGAAACTCTCAGATTTATTTGATGATATGGCCAGTGCAATGGATAAAATATTGGACCCTGATTCAGATTTAGAAAGGAGTATGACAATTTGCAAAGGCAGAGAAAAGACAAGCACTCGGTAATATAAGCTATATGATACTAAGAGGAAAGCAAGTACTATTCAAACTATAATTAAGTTATTTAAAAGAAATAAAACACTGTAAATCTCAACATTTCTAATATTTTAATTTATAGTGTACTAAATAAATGTTTTCCACTTTTTATGTCTTTATACAATTTAGAGTAAGAGTTTTTGATGTTTTAACAAAAATTTAAAGGTTCCAAAAGGACAATTTCCCCTGTGGATTATTAAGATCACTTTGCATAATTTCAGTGGGCACAGTCATTTCTATGGTCTCACATTACCGTACAAAGTAAGAAATATCAGTATTTGCTTAATTCTAATCTTACAAACATTAATCTATAGTCTTCCAATATCATCCACACTCTCAATTGTAGAATTGTTTGCTTATTTAGCTTTCACATCACATATGCACATCTACTCCATAAAGGCAACAATTCTAGTTTCTAGTTTCTTTAGGCAACAGGTCAAAGTATAATAATCAGCAGGTTAGCATTACATATTCATTTAGTTTGCAACAGTCTGTGGGTATCCCTCCCAGATCCTCATTACCCAACTGATTTTTTTTTTTTTTTTTAAGCAAGAGAAACCACTGATTATTTTACATTTGGGAAGAACCAGGTAAACTTGGGACGATCTAATTTTTCCTATGTGTTTCTTGTGTGGTGTACCTCCCAGTCAAACAAATGTAGGAGAAGGATGTCTCCTTTTCTAGGAAAGGGGAAAAATGAGACATTTTTATGACTCAGCAAGCCACTTCTTTGCATACAGAGCTCTGGAAACTGGATGGAATAATTAGCATAAGGAGCCCGGGGCCTTTACAAGAGAAGGCAAAGAGGAATATGGTGAACAGGATAAAATGTCACAGCCCCAGGAAAGACATATCCTGGGATATATGTGTGGGATTAAAAGCATTGTTCACTAAGACATCACTCTGGTTGCTTGGGAAGTTTTTGGCTTTGAACTCTCTGGTCTGAGTTTATCATTACAGAAATTTCCATGCTTTGAATAATTACTACTTCTGTAGGAAACGTCTAATCAGCCAGAAGTGGGTGCTAAATTGTGGTTTTGAGAATAACAAACCTTAAACTTACTTGAAAGACAAACATAGTAAAAAAAAAAGAAAAGAAAAGAAAAAAGTGCGCACTCATTATGCAAATAAAACTTGATGAAAAATCTACTTCATACACATTCTAGAGCCACCTACGCTTTCCCCTCCTGAAGACAAAACTACATTGTGACTACTCACCAGAGCTAGCACTGTTCCCCACCTCAGTAGCTTCTCCCTATCAGCTCTGAATTCTCCTGGAGAAGAAAGCATAGTTCATTCTACTACACTTTATTATTAATATTTTAAAGATTTTATTTACTTATTTGACACACACTGAGAGAGAGAGAGAGAGAGAGAGAGAGAGAGAGAGAGAGAGAGAGAAAGAGATGGGACACAAGCAGGGGGAGTGGGAGTGGAGAAGCAGGGAATGCGATGTGGTGCTTGATCCCAGGACTCTGGGATCATGACCTGAGCCAAAGGCAGACGCTTAATGACTACACCACCCAGGCGCCCCGCTACCACATTTGGACACACAAACTTACTGATTTTGTCCCAGACAAAGTATTCTTTCTATCATCAACAGAACCAAACAAGTCAAGTTCCAAATGAAACAAGGATTCTTAGACCCATATGGGAGACATTTAAGACAGTATTTGCAGAGAATGCTACTCTCCAACTGAGTGTAGTATACTTATCTGACAAAAGTCTTTGTGTAAACACAACAATGAATTTTTCATGGCTATTTCATGCATTATGCAAACTTTATTACAAGACAATAGCATCTAAGGGGGGCAAAGACAATACAGTCTTGATAAAATCCTGCTAAAAAGACAGAACAAAAAGCTATTCGTTTACTCCTATACTCAGCTTTACACACTGAAAACCAAAAGAACACTTTGCTGTCTTTATTAAAAATTCTCAACAAATTCTGACTTTAACTATCCCCCATGTCAAGATATTGCCAAAGGTTTGTGAGGCAGCGTTCTCCCTTAGCCAAATGCACAATCAGTTCAGCTTAGTCTTATCAGCAGGTGCTGCTGGTAATGTTTAGGGAGTCAGAGACCATGTATGACAACAGAACTCTGACCCAACGTCTTCAGTAACCAGCTCAAAAGGATCAAGACTTTGTCGATGACTGCCAAATTCCCTGCTTTTTGGCCCTGACTTTAACTCAGGACCCATTCATTAAAGAAAGTCAAATATGCTCTGGATTCAGTCACAAAAAGATGTCCCTCCTCCGTCATTCTAGATAGCCTACCTTCAGCTTCCCACACCAACAATTTCCAGAGTAAAGTGGACACCTTCCTGGAATTTTTATTACTCCTGTCTACCTTTGAGTCACTGCCAAACATAGAGATGGTGGCTGACTCCATTGTTACAACAGGCTTTGACTAAACATCCTCTTTTTGTTCTCCTTTCAGTGGTCTTCCTTGCTTCCTGCAGCAGTCAGCTTTTAACAAAAGGATTTGAAAAATACAGGAGAAGCTTTTAGAAGAAGTGGCAGCAGAGTCTTCAGGATTAATTTTTTAGTCAAGCTTTTATTTATTTTTTTTTTTAAGATTTTATTTATTTGACAGAGAGAAACACAGCCAGAGAGGGAACACAAGCAGGGGGAGTGAGAGAGGGAGAAGCAGGCTTCCCGCCAAGCAGGGAGCCCGATGTGGGACTCGATCCCTGGTCTCCGGGATCATGACCTGAGCCGAAGGCAGTTGCTTAACCAACTGAGCCACCCAGGCGTCCCTAGTCAAGCTTTTAATAGAGATCAGTGCTTTCTCTGCCCATCCAAGAATTTAAAAGTCAGCTGAGCTCTGAATACTATTGATCTCCTCATATGAAACTGAAGGTACCCATAAGCAAGCATTTCTGAACAACATAATCTACTTGACATGTAAAATTCATTGTCAAATCTTGCCACTTTCAGAAAAGTAGCTGTCTTCTACATCACTCATTTTTCATTCTTTAGTTCAATACCTAGTTAATCACAATTCACTTTTATCTCCTTTGGCACCACTTCCAGTAAAGTTATATAGTCTATTTATTATATTTAAGCCCTTATTAAATGCCAATGACATTTTCTAAGTATCTATTTTTTTAAAAAGCTACCAAAATAAATTAAAAAGTAGAATATATAAAGGACTATATATGTTTTTTTCTTCTAGAAAATGGAGAGAGGGAAAAAAAAATACTGCCACGACTTCGTATGCAAGGAGAGAGAAGATACAAGGTGCTTCCTAAAACAGGCACATAATGTTTCTCCAGGGTCAGTGACTACTCAGAAAAATAATAATACTCCTGTTTTAAGTAAAAAAAAAAAAAGTATCAAAGCTTTCTGCAACAAGAAAAATAGAGAAGTGCTATGTGTTATTCATACATAATACAGTGTGAAGAAACAAAGAAGTGCAAGAAGGGGAAGTAGGAAGGTTTCAGCTTGGAGGGGAGGGATCATGAACCTCAGCAATCATGGCAGAAGATGAGGAGATGAGAACATCAATGTCTGGGGACAAATGACAGCTTGTGAGAAGTTTCCATGAGTGAAAACGACTGCAAGACCATTAAGAATAGTATTCTAATAGTAAATGTGTTATTATTTATACTATAGTACCCAAAATGGTTTAGAAAAAAACTGTGCTAGAGGTGCCTCTGCGGCTCAGACAGTTAATGTCTGACTCTTGGTTTGGGCTCAGGTCAGGATCTCAGGGTCACGGGATCCAGACCCATGTCAGTCTCTACCCTCAGCCCCAAGTCTGCTCAGGATTCTCTCCCACTGCCCTTCCCCCATCCTGCGTGCGTGCCCAAGTGCGAACCTGCATATTTTCTCTCTCTCTCTCTCTCTCTCTCTCTCTCAAAATAAAATAAATCTTGGAAAAAAAAGGAGAGAAAAACTGCTAAATCCAAGAGTTTTGTGATCATGACTGAATTGAGAACCAAAGAAAAAAGATGCCTGTGTTTACATCAACAGAGAATGTACAAAAGACATCAGAAGACTGAGAATTTAGTGGAAATGTGAAACAGGCCAAGAGGTAACTGGGACAAATGTAGATTCCAAGTATTCATATAGGTAATGTGGAAGAAATGCTGACTTTTCTATAATAACAGGAATGGAAACTTATCTAAATTTTACAACACTTTAAAGGAGGAATAACCTCAGGAGACCAGAGGATTTGGGAACCCCTAGGCAGCTGACATTTAGGTGACATATGATTCTGTAATTATAAATGTTAATTAATAGAGACTCACATTTGGGATTTGTTCATTTTTCCTCGCTTTCCCTTATTTCTTTTTAAATTTTTCCTTATTGGTTGAGCTTAGTGGTATTTATAGTTAATTATCTACTTTGCATTTTAAATCTAGAAGTAGTTTCCTTTCAAGTCCTCTTTTCACATTTCTATTACCATATTAAATAAAAATGTACTATTGAAGTAATTCTGAAAAGAAATGTTTATTATCATAACCAACATTCAAAAGATAGGAATATGATGCGAAGAGAGAGGACAGAATAAAACATTATTTCACTGCAATCTGAGGCCAGGTTTTTAAACTGAGTTTTCTCTGTTAACAGTCACATGTTGCTAAGAAAAATCTGAAGCTCAAATTTTAAATCATAATTGGTGGAATATAGAATAGTATGCATTTGTGATTTTGTAACAGAATCCTAGAGTAGACAGAACACCATCTGTACGTACATGTACATATATATTTATACACATATATTCTACATAGTTAATATATATTCCTAATATGCACATTATATAATATATATAAACCTTAGGGCGCCTGGGTAGCTCAGTCGGTTAAGCCTCTGCCTTCGGCTCAGGTCATGATCCCAGGGTCCTGGGATTGAGGCCCACATCAGGCTCTCTGTTCAGCAGGGAACCTGCTTCCTCCTCTCTCTCTGCCTGCCTCTCTGCCTAATTGTGATCTCTCCCTGTTAAATAAATAATAAAATCTTTAAAATATATATATATTTATAAACCTTAGATATGTAGTTTACATATACATTTACCATTTTATTTCATTTACTTTCTCAGAATTGAACCACAGGAAGTTTGAGATAATATTCTCCCTCATCTAAGCAACAACTGATTAGAGAAAGCTTCATTTATTATTAATTAATTTCACTGAGGCTCTAAGTATATAATGCCATTTTACTGGTTATGAAGTGAGGCAAAAACTGTCATTTTTACAAAGACAAGCCCTCTCCAGTCAAATGATAAGAGCTCCTGAAACTGGATATCATTTATACTTAGAACAAGCACATTTTCATTATTAATATACATGACATAACATTTTGCTAGTTTTAATAATTCTCAATCAGCAGTTTTTAACCAGTCAACAAAATGTCAGCTTTGGTTTTTCAGCAACAACTGAAAGTCAACTGTTTTAAAATTAGTATTTATTAGAGACAGAAATATAATTAAACTGCTATTTTGGATATCCATAAAATTATGAAAACTTATATTCTGTATTAAAGAATTTTACAGATAAAATTCTTTATTCTATACATTTACCTTGTATTTATTCTACATGTCCTTTAAAACCAGCTCAAATGTCCATTGCTTCCCAAACTTCTACACATTTCTAGTCAGGAAATATTTATTTAATGCCTACCATGTGCCAGTCAACCTGATAACTCTGAAAGACCAAATTAAATACAAAACAAATGGGGCACCTGGGCGGCTCAGTTGTTAAGCATCTGCCTTCAGCTCAGGTCATGATCCTGGAGACCCGGGATTGAGACCCACATCGGGCTCCCTGCTAGGTGGAAAGCTGCTTCTCCCTCTCTCACTCCCCCTGTTTGTGCTTCCTCTCTAGCTGTGTTTCTCTCTGACAAATAAGTACAATCTCTAAGGAAAAATAGATGATAGATAGATAGATAGATAGATAGATAGATAGATAGATAGATAGATAGCAGTTTCACACAGATCTTTCAGTGAATAGTGGTCCTTATTTAAATAAGTCTGGACTTCTCTGAGTAATTGGTAGTTAGAAGATATCAGTAAACTTTAGTTCCTCCTTCCCTTATTTCATATTTTCTACCTTTAACTGAGGCCTATGTTTAAACTCACTGAATTGAAATTACATGTTTGTATGATTGTTTCCTCTACAAGGAGCTTGTAGGACTTCCTTTCAGTATTTCAACCTGAACAAATAGTCTCTATTCCAGAAAAGGCAATCAATTAATTATCTAAAAGGAGACAGGAGGATAAAAGTAATAGACAATCATGAGAAAGAAACCTGCAAGATCAGAATTTAATGAAGGTGTAAAGAGGGGGACTCTTAAAAAAGAGGTGAAAGTGGGTAAACAAGAGGTGATGAAAAAAAAAGGGGGACACCTGGCTGGCTCAGTCAGTTAAGCATCTGCTTTTGGCTAAGGTCATGATCCCAGGGTCCTGGAATTGAGTTTCAAGTCCCGTATCAGGCTCCTTGCTCTGTGGGGAGCCTGCATCTCCGTTTCCACCCGCCGCTCCCCCTACTTGTGCTTTCTCTCTCTGACAAATAAATACATAAATAAATAAAATCTTTAATTAAAAGGAAGAGGTGATGATGGATCCATATTTAATACAACAAGTTGAAACATGTATGATCCATAACATGGTATGCTGAGGTTGGGGGGGGCGGTTTGCTGCTGTGCGAGAGGCTGGGTGGGCAGCAAGAGAGAGGAAGGTCTGTCTTTCTTAGTCCTGGTTTTGATTGTCACTGAATGTATCCTGTAAAGTATTTATCCTCTCTTTTCTCCCTCCAATAAGCACTGATTGTCTTCCAGGCAACAGAACTGTCAGTGCCTAATATTCTCCTAAAGCTAAGAGGCAGCCGTTCCTTTTGCCTAAAGCCAAAATGAAAATATTCTCAAAACAGACATATTGTCTTCCTGTAGTTGTTCTTATTCATAACTGAGGAACCCACTGGAAACTGAGGTTTGAAATGTACAGGGAAAAACAAATACCTAGACTTGTAGTTAGCTCTTGGTACATTGTACTGATTTTTCTCCTATTTATGAACCATTAAGCAAGATAACACTATGATTTTCTCTTAAAAATAATATAAACACTCTAAAACAAAAATAAAAAGCTTCATGAAATGACAGTTCCCAAAAAGGAATTGCAAATGGACAATAAATATATTTTTGAAGTTCAATCTCATGGGTAATTGAAAGTGTGATATTTCATTTTTCTCTTATAAATTGGTCAAAATAGAAATCAAAACTGGAAATAGTCTCTTTTAACATGCCCATGTTGACACACACATAGGAAAATGGAAACCCTCATACTTTGTTACTGAACATATAAATGTAGAAAATAATTCTGATGGCGATTTTCCAATATGAATCAAATGTTTTAAAAGCATTCTTGCCCTCATCTAGTAATTCACAACTCGTCCTTGAGAACTAATATGAGATGCGCATTGATTAAAAGAACCTTAACCTTCTCTCAGTTTGACTAAACCTTAGAGAGACTTCTTTCTGACTCTCGGCCCCTTTTCTTAGATCTTTAGAAAACTTGCACTTGCAAATTCTCTCTTTGCCCTTTCAGATCTGGATCCTTTTTAAAAGCCTCTTGCCAGGGGCACCTGGGTGGCTCAGTTGGTTAGGCGACTGCCTTCGGCTCAGGTCATGATCCCAGAGATCCAGGATCAGGTCCCGCATTGCGCTCCCTGCTCGGCGGGAAGACTGCTTCTCCCTCTCTCACTCCCCCTGCTTGTGTTCCCTCTCTGGCTGTGTTTCTCTCTGTCAAATAAATAAAATCTTTAAAAAATAAAAATAAAATAAAAAATAAGTAAAAGCCTCTTGCCAGCTTTACAACCAGTTAGATCTTTCTCAAGGACCTGGAAGCCATGGCTTTGAAATGCAAACGTGAGGGAGAGATAGCACCCCCTATCTTCCAGTTTCAATGAAAGGGTAGGAGTCTAACTTCTGTTGGTGCCTTGCTACAAATTTTGAAACTATGTCCCTTCACAAAGATAAGACATAGTTTACTTTGCCTTTGAATAAAACCAACAGGTGTAAACACAGGTGGCCTCTGATCTCCCTTTCACTCCAGCACTTAAAAGTCTTCCTGCTCTTTGTTTCTTGAAGTTGAATTCAGTTCTCTTCTCTCTCTACTATTATGATAGCTTGAAATAAAGCCTGTCCTGCCAGTATAACTTTGTCTTGTGCAATTTTTTACTTTGAAAGCATAAAAGACTATGCATTATTGAATTTATTAATGGTGATTTATGATAGCAAAGAAAAATATTAAATGTTCAATGATACTAATTGCTTAAATAAATTACAAGTATTGTGAAGCAAATAAAATATATCATAGAAAAATATTTTACTTTTACAAATCTTTACACACAGGATTTTAGATGGGGAAGCAAAGAAATTATAAAATGAAAATATCTTGCATCTATTTCCATTCTTGGGGTCAACATCCTTGTGGGGTAATTATGGCTTCAAACAAGACAATAAAGTGCAATAGAACAATAATATGCAACTAAAATACAAAAGGAGTCCAGTGTGACATTACAAATCCTCCAAAGACATAAAATTCCATGTAATTAATGAATGTGAAGTTTTGTAACTATTTATATAGCAAACTAAGCCTTTGAAAAATAAGGCGCTGTCACAGTTTGAGCAGATAACAAGGGAAGAAGAGGGAATCAGCAATGATGACATGACAGAGGCTTTCAATGTTTTGAATATCCTAGGATTAAGAGATACTGTGGCACGATGGTTCTCAAACTTGGCTGCCCACTGGAATCACTGTGGAATGTTGAAAAAAAAATACCAATACCTGGGGATGTGACTTGGGTGTTGGGATTCTTTTATAGCTCCCAGCTGTTTAGAATGTGCAGAAATAATCAGAATCATTGCTGTGACCAATATTCTTGGTGCCCAGCAAACAGCACTCAGCTCTTTACTTTGAGGCATACAATGACGTGACTTCCAACCTGAGACTCAGCATGCTGGTTTTATCTACCCACTGGGGCCAGATTAATTTCCTATTCCACTTATTTCAGATTACAAACAGCCCTCACTTTGCCCAGTTCTATGATAACTGAGATTTGATGGTAACATGATTTGATATCTGTATTCACAGAACTGAGCAAAGTAAGGAATGCTCAGTCATCACAGGAAGCCCACGATTCAAGGTCATCCCTCAACCCCAACCAAAATCTTAGAAGAGTTTCCAAATGACTCTATCACCCACCACTGTCCAGTTCCTAAAACCACTGAATCTTCTAGAATTCAAGTTCATTATTTACCCACACACATTGTTACCTGAATATTCCCATCATATTCCTAAAAAAAAAAAAAAAAAAGATTTATTTATTTGAGAGACACAGCACGTGCACAACATGTGAGGAGCAGAAGGAGAAGGATAGGCAGACTCTGGATGAGACTGACTAGTACTGACCAGGGGCTCCATGAGGGCTCCATGGGGCTCCACAGAGAGCTCATGTGGGGCTCCACCTGAGGCTCAGTCCCAGGCTCTGAGATCATGACTTGAGTCAAAATCAAAGAGTTGGACCCTCAATGACTGAGCCACCGGGGTGCCACTCCCATCACCCTCTTACTCAAATTAAGTCCTGTCTGCTTCTGAGGGTGATGCTTTTTTTTTTTTTTTTTTTTTTTTTTTTAAGATTTTATTTGACAGAGAGAAACACAGCCAGAGGGAACACAAGCAGGGGGAGCGAGAGAGGGAGAAGTAGGCCTTCTGCCGAGCAGGGAGCCCGATGTGGGGCTCAATCCCGGGTCTCCAGGATCATGACCTGAGCCGAAGGCAGTCGCTCAACCAACTGAGCCACCCAGGCGCCCCAGGTGATGCTTTTCTTAGAGCACTATTAAGGAGGCTAGTTTCTGTCTCACAGCTTGTGAAACAATAGCTTTTTTTTCTTTTTTGCCACTTCCAGTCCATTTCCTATTGGACCCCCAGTCCATTCTTCCTAAAATCTACTCTTCTAAGTGTCATGTAATCAGATATCCACTCATGACCCCTCATCATATTTTTCAGCTATTTCCTCCTTCCTGGAAGAATTCATCTCCAGGTTCACTGTCACTTTCTCCAGCACTAACTCATAATTTTTGGTGATTTCCATGACCTTGCCCATAATCTGTCCTCATAGTCTCCTGACTTCTTCTTTTCTATGATATAATCTCTACCTGATGTCACCCATCCCCACCGCATCAGAACCTCACATTTCACTTATCCAGATTAAATCATTTGGTCCATCCTAATGATAACTTTTTTTCTCTATAGCCCCAGCTCCTAATATCTCTCTTGCCTCACTATACTCACATAGCAAAGCCAATCCTGGTTATATCTAGCACTCCCCATTCTCGGTTTGCTTGAACTTAACCAAACATGGCCAGACAATGTCATCTGTGACACTTCCAGTCTTTCAGTTATGCAAGTCAAAAGCATTCCAGTCATCCTTGACTTTGCTCTTTCTCTCACACCATAAGTTCAATTATCAGTAAACCCAGCCAGTTAAACCCTCAATATGTATCTAGAATCTGATCATTTGTCACTGCCCCACTGCTATCACTGTGATCTACACCACCATCATTTCTCACTTTTATTATGGCAAAAGCCTCCTTAGTGATCTTGCTGCTTCCATCAACCTAGCATACATAGGTATTCTCTTAAAATTTATGTCAAATTGTGCTACTCTTCTACTCAAAATTCTCTGTAACTACTATTCGCACTCAGTAAAAGATCCTTAACATTGTAGATGATTCTGTTTTATTCTGTCTGACCTTATTTCCTATGACAATTCTCCTTGACTTAGCCCTCATCAGTTACACGGAGCTCCTTCAGTTAGACAACTTTCACCCCAGGGCCTTTGTGCTTGCTGTTCCTTGAGGTTAGGATTAGTTAGACAAGCTCTCACCCCAGGGCCTTTGCACTTGCTGTTCCTTGAGGTTAGGATTACACAAGCTCTCACCCCAGGGCCTTTGCACTTGCTGTTCTTTGAGGTTAGGATCACCTCAAGGAGAACCTGGGTGGCTCAGTCAGTTAAACCACTTACTCTTGATGTTGACTCAAGTCATGATCTCAGAGATGTGAGCCTGAATCCATCTCTGTGCTCAGCATACAGTTTGTTTAATATTCTCTCCTCCAACTCTGTGTATCCCCACCCCCACTCACACCTGTTCTGTCTCTCTAAAAAAAAAAAAAAAAGATCAAAAAAAGAAAAAAGAATTGTATTCCCAAGATATCTATATAGTTCCTCCTCTCACCCTCTTTAGCTCTTTTTCAAATGTCATCTTAATCTCTATCTTTTTAAAATGGTAGCCTCCTCATCCCAGGACTCTTGGTCCCCCTTTCATGCTTCACAGCATGAAACGTCCATCACATACTTATAAATGTCCATCACATTACATGATTTATTTCTGTTTGTTCATTATTTGTCTCCAACTAGTATGCTTCTTCTGGGCATAGTCCCACCATCTTAAAAATGTACAGTGAAGCTCAGAACTCAGTACCAACTTTTATCACCTAGTAATTAGCCCTCTATGCTTTATTAGTTAATGGTAACCCTCAAGTCACAAGACACATTTATTATCTATGACCTGGAATATATATATATATATATATATATTTAACTTTTTAAATCTGTGAACTCATATAAGATTTTTTTTTATTGGTAGCACTGAAATGCATCCCTGTAGTTATTGCTGATATCATAGATTTGATCAAAGTTCCAGCGGCATGAAATTAAGCCATGTGTAGAATTTGAACAGTATCCAAAAGCTCATGAAGGCTAAATCAAATGTGCTAGAATTTAAAAAAAAATAATAAATATATTAAGTTTTTGCTTTCCAACATCATATACAATTATATTTCTCTCTTCTTGTTTCTCCATTCCTACCTCCTCTTCAACTCTCTGTTCCTTTGAATTTCATATTTTTATCCTTTTTTTTTCATAGAGAAAGGAATTCATTTGAATATTGCAGTTTAAATACAGATACCCAAGCAGGCCTTGTGTTGAGTATGTTCCTAGCATTAGAAGTGACACTAATTTTAGGCTTCCAAATTATTGTATCTTTCACTGTAATTAAAATAATTCAAAGTAGATATTTTAAGATAATGGAAAAAATACTAGTTATAATGAAAGAGCTTGCCCCTAACTATCTTTTGCCATTATGAGGTGTATGAAGAGTCTCGCCAAATGAGTTGTAACCTATGCCTCTTTCAACTAATGACTTCACAGCCTCCTTTAATCCAAAATTCTCTAGGAAATGCCTAACCTGACTATGATAAGGTTAGTGATCTATGAGTCCTTTGTATTGAAAGTCTCTCTCTATTCCTGCATAGTTCTCCTTGGACAATCCTGTTATGGAATAGCAAAAATACCAATAAACAGGAAAAAATTGAAAGCTACATGACTGCTCCTTAAATATTTCTAAGTGACTTATTTAAGAATCTAAACATCACATCATTTAGCTGGAAATGCACTGGCTTGTTAAACAAAACACCAATGTCACTATTATAACAGAATAAAAATGAACTTTATATAGCCTAACATTATACATTTCTCTAGTGTCAAACTACAGATGACTTTAGAAGCTAAAAAACAATTGCTCAAACAGAGCAATTTTCTGCATTACTGCTTGACTTTCTGAGAATGACTAACCTTTTACATAATGGAGAATTGGAAGAAAATGGTATTACTAAATAAGATATTTTTACACCTGGTAATCTGGGGAACAAAAGACTTTATGCCTATCATTGAATGAGATTGCTTCTCACTGTAATGTTTTCTTTGCCCACATTTTATTATCATACAGGAATAATCCTCTAAACCTACTACTTTGTCAAGTATTTGCATTTATTTAATTTATTGCACTTTTTTTCAGCTTTTAAAACAAAATTACAGGGTACCTGGGTCATCTGTCTGCCTTCAGCTCAAGTCGTGATCCCGGATTGCTGGGATCTAGCCCCGCATAGGGCTCCCTACTTGGCAGGAAGCCTACTTCTCCCTCTCTCACTCCCTCTCTATAGCTGTGTTTCTCTCTGTCAAATAAATAAAATCTTTTAAAAAATTACATTGCATATTACAGAGTGATATCTTATTTTCACTGATTTATTTAATTTGCTGTCCTGCAATTTCTTTTTATTTTTTAAAGTTGTCCAGAAGTAATGCTCCATTTTGCTATTCCTTTTGCTATTCCACTAGAATATGTATTTATTTCTGGGATTCTGTCATTTCACTATTCATGAGAATTACAAGACATCATCTGTGTTCCTAGCCTTACCTCTAAGTAAATTTTGAATCTCTTAGATACGCTATCCCCTGATCTTGCCTTGAGTAGGTCCAGAATCCCAGGTGATAATAAGAGCTACAAATTTGTAAGAGATGCTTTAATAGTAAGTCCAACTAACTGTGGTGTAAGTCATGAGAATATTAATTGATCACTACAATTATGTTTGGCTCCAAGATTCATTTGGTGATTATATGAGGACCTAACCTCTTTTTACCAATTGCAATCTCATGTTCCAATTTCTTCCTCAGTTTATTTACATCATGGTCACAAGGTGAATGTTCTTTCTCCAGGATCATGTCCTCACACCAGCATCCCCAAATAAAGATGGAGCAAAGGAAACAGCTTCTCTCTTTATGAGACTATTCCCTACTACAGATGGAACTTTTGTCTTTTTCCTTCTACGTCACCTTTTAGGTAGTGCTGCTGAGAAGCAGAGTGGGTAGACAACAAAGATGTGCAAATACATGACTTTTACCCACAACAACTTCACTTAAATCAAGAGAAAAATCAACAGGTAACCAGTATGCGGGGAAAGTATCCAACAGCAGGCTCAGATGAACAATTTTACACATAACTCACAAAATTTACACATCACTATCATTCATTATAGCACAAATTCTTTCTAAATCTGTTCTCTAAACTTTTTTTTTCCCAGAAAAAGAAGCTAGCTGGATTACCAAAAACTACACTTCTAGTTACTGCTTACCACATTTATATGTGGAATATTTTATTATAATGCTATTAAAAACAGGAGAGAATAGTGTCTGACTTCTGTGCCAACCAAGAATGAAACGTAATTAACATTTAGTTGAGTGCTCTTCTCCATTTTGTTAAGTTTTAAGGGTTTTCCTGGCTCACCTCAATTTTAAAAACTGAAAAATCATAAGCATTCTGTCATTTCTCCTCATATATTTGGCCTAAGCCATAAAGTGTGGGTGATCTATACATAGTCAACTGATTTGGGTAACCTCACATACTTTATTCTTGTCTTTTCCTTGGATGCCTATTTCGTAGCTATTAAAACAATATTCTCTTTGATCAATACCACAACTTCAAAAAAAAGAGAAAAACAAGTAAATAAATAGGACCTTGCTAATATGTGGTTCATGGAGAGCTAAGATATGCACCTTTAAATTACGAGCCACGTCCCATTCCCCCACATCCTGCTGCCCTTTCATTCCCAATAGACCAAAATTCACAGTTTGAAAGGGATGATAATATAAAGAGAAAGAAAAAAATTATGACTGTTTTTTTTCTTACTAGTTCATCCGTCTATGCCTTAGTAATTAACTATTTGCCATCCATACTACTAATGGGTATGTCCTAGAGAACAAAGTGATAGGGTCCCTGACCTTGTGGAATTTATAATCTAGAGAGAAAGAGGGACTGCAACTGACTTGACAAACACAGACACACATGACTGAAATTTTCTCAGTGTTATATAATGTGCATATGTCTTACACTACATATAGAGGATAACAGAGGGGAGCCACTCAGATAATGTTCCTAAGAGACAAAGGTCTCTTTGAGAATGCACTTCCTTAGAAAAGTCCTGAAGTATAACAGGAGGCCAGATACATACCAAACCAGAGAAAGAGAGCTCCAAGGAGAAGACATGCCATGTGTAAATTCATGAGGCGGCAAAGAACAAGGTATGCTTGGAAAACTGAAAGATACCTCCATGGCTTAAGCACAGGGTGCACAGAAAAGAGTGGAATTAAGACGAAACAGAAAAGAAAGGGAAACGCTAGATCATGGCAGAGCTGGAGTTTTGTTCAAGCAAAACGAGCAGTCACTGGAGACCTTTGGAAGGGTGGAAGGGAAGAGAGTTAACAGAGTAAAAAATATATATCATAAGTTAATTCATATGTATCTTTCAAGTGTACATATTACTCTTATTATTTCCCTCTTTTCAGGAATCTTGATTAAAGAACAAAAGTCTGGGGGTGGGTCTTTAGAACAGATTAGCTCTTGCTGAGCTTTCCAAAAATGATTTTATAATTCACATACTAGTGTGAAGAGAATACAGAGAGAATGGTAACACAAACGTCAGCGGAGGGCAGTTACATAGCAAGCACACTCAAGGGAGGACACTCTGAGTAGAGTTTCATTTGGCTTACAGTGTTAAATTCTTTCATTCATAGATTGTAAAACCCTACACTTCTTAAGTCATTTTTTAGGGAAAAAAAAATACATTCAAACAGCTGTTGTTTGCTAAGTGTGGAGATCATCAACATCCCATTCCACTTTTCCCTGCAAAGGAAAATGATACTGAAGAGTGAGAGAGCAAAACTGGCATGACTGAATCAATATGAGAAAAAAAAAATCTAAAATAGCTTTATGTTCGTTCATAGATCTAGAAATTCTCCAGAGATATTTAAGATATTCCAGTGTCCTAAAGGATTTTAAGCAATTGTTCCATTTAGATATCCCAACACAAGTTGGGTCTTCTATTGGAAGAACACTTAGAAAGCAAGCCAGAGTTTAGGCCAAGGAAGAATCTCCTTATATGTGTGTTATCACCCTTTTCAGTGCTAATGAAAGCACCGTGTAGCTCTCAGCATGGCCATACCCCTCATACAAGTCTCTAACTTGGTGATAACACGCCTCTTCCTCATGCACAGCAAAGTGTGAAAACACAGACTCAACAGCATCTCAGAGTTTTAAAGCTGGAAAATAAACCTAAGAGAAAAAAGCAGTTTGACTACTCTCCATGTTTTTACCTCCTGGGATCACAACAAAAAATATATTCTCTCTTCCCCAAAGATTTGTTTTCAGGCAATGGGAGGGAATGCAGCATTCCTCTTCTAGCTTGAAAATTTATATATAAATATATATATGATTTAAATATATATTTAAATCATATATAAATATTATATATTTTATATATAAGAAATTTCAATCCAAATTTTCTCCCCAAAGAAATTGTACGGATCACCTCATATACACCGATGCAATTTTGGGTCCTATGACTTCAAAGCTGAGGCATGCTATATTCAGGGAAGCAAGATCAGTACAAAGATGAAGTCAGGGTTCAGGCACATCAAGGTTATTTGATGTGTCTGGTATTCATTGTGTATATGGTGTTAAATCCAGAAATAAAAAGATATTACCAAGTTTCTTATGATACTTCCAACAGAAAATTTCCAACTCCCTAGACTGAGAACATAAACATATTTTGCTATGTATACGGCACTGTGTATTCTGGTGTTTCAGGGAAAATAAGTCAATATATTACAGCTTGCCTTTCAATGAAATTTTTTAAAAAATATCTCTAAATCAATACTTTCTCTGTGGAAAGTTCAACATACTGTTCTCCACCCTGTGAGCAGTTCCTGTCTAGTGACTTCAGAGATAGCATTAGTTGCTGAGACTTAATGTAAATATTTTACTGTGGAAAGCTTTCAAGGGCAGAGTATCACTGCGTATTCATGACTGAGACACAAATTTAATGCAGTCAGGAGAACTCAGTAGACTCTATCTTCTCATATGGACCAATAATTCTTTTCAGAGAAAGGCACTATGATGTGAATTCCTAGACGCATATAATTGATGAGACTTTTACTCACTAGTACAACTATTAGGGCCCAAGATTTGTTTCTCTCTCCCACTCCTGAGGGCCCTGAACACTGGTTCTTGGTGATGAGGAAATTGTAACCATTAATATTATACAGCGATTTGATCAATCTTTTATATAAAGGTTTTTTTTAATTTATTCATATGAGAGAGAGAGAACAGGAGCAGGGAGGGAGGGTCTGAGGGAGAGGGAGAAGCAGGCCCTCCATGGAGCAGGAAGCCCAATGTGGGGCTCCATCCCAGGACCCCAGGATCACGACTTGAACCAAAGGCAGATGCCCAACTGACTGACGGAGCCACCCACGCCTCCTGCAATTTGATCAATCTTGATTCTACTAAAATGGTGGCCAAGGGGCACCTGGGTGACCCAGTCATTAAGCCTTTAACTTCAGCTCAGGTCATGATCTCAGGGTCCTGGGTCTGAGGCCAAGTCAGGCTTCCTGCTCAGCAGGAGCCTGTTTCTCCCTCTCCTACCCCCCTCCCCACTGCATTCCTTTTCTCACTGTCTCCCTGTCAAATAAATAAATAAAATCTTTTAAAAAATTTAAAATAAAATAGTGGCCAAGTGCAAGGAAAATATTTTTTCACACTGAATAGTTTACCACACACAAAAGCTTTAAATATGTATTCTTCCAGCATTTAAACCTCAGTTTAACTGTTGCCACTTCAGATAAATCATCCCTACCTGGAGGGTAAATCATTCTCATGCTAAATCATTCTCAAGTCACTTCACCCAGTAGGTCAAACAATGGCCCCAACCCAAAATGTGTATGACCTAATCCCAAGAACCTGTGAATGTTACTTTATATGGCAAAAGGGACTTTGCATATAAACTAAGGATTTTGAGATAGGAGATTATCTTGGATTATCTAATCTGACCCCAAATAGAATCACAATGGTTCTTGTAAAAAGGAGGCAAGAAGTTCAAAATCATTAGTGGAAGAAATGATGGAAATGGGAGACCAGAGAGGTATAAGGGAGGGAGCATGAACCAAGGAACACACGGGATCTCCATAAACCCAAAGATGCAAGGGACCGGATACTCCCCTAAAGCCTCCAGAAATAACAATCCCGCCAACACGTTGATTTTAGATTTCTGATCTCCAGAACTTTAAGAAAATAAATCTGTGCTGCCTTAAGCCACTAATAACCAAAGGAAGCTAATACACTTCATATGCATTCTTCACAGCCCTCATTCCTACCTGAAATTCCTTTATTTCCGAATTTCATTGTTTACTGAATTTCTCCCCAAATTTGAACATAAATGCCCTAATAGGGGCATAAAACTTGTTTGTCTTGTTGGCTGCAGAAACCCCAGTTCTAGGAAGAGTGTTCTAATCATGACAAGTGCTGCATAAATATTGAAGAACTACAAAAGGTACAGAGATGAACATCAATCTTTATTCTTCAGATAATCATGGCTTTCTTCACTATTATGTCAGCATTACCTTTATTTAAAAAAAAAAACTTGTGATGACAGAGGGTAAACATGTGTTTTAACATGTATTTGAATCTAGTAATTGTAACTGCTTTATTGAAAAGTCTGAACTTCTCTGAGGTACAAATATAAATCTCTTTATTTTATTCTCTAACCATCATACTGTTTTTCTCTGTCCCTGAAGGATATCTAGAGCACATCCAAATTTAGTCCAATTTAAATATCACACCTAATTTGACAATCCCCTTTTCACTGTCCTGCAATTCTCCTTAAATGCTTTTTGATCCCACTCCTGTCTTCATAGAAGGACCTAAGGATTGATTCAACAGGGTGACTGCAGCAGGCCTAGTTCAGATGTCATTTAATAAACTTTCCAGAAGTATACTTAATATCTTACTATTTTCAACTTTGTTTTTCAAGTTGAGAAACAAAAGGAAGCAAAATGAAGATAACAGCTTTCTTTTCTTAGCACATAAAGAAGCTGCGAGATGCAAAAAGCATAGGTTACGGGGAAGTATTTTGTAAAGTGCAATGTAGTAAAGCTGTGGAAACCAGAGTCAATTAGGATATGGAAGGGAAATCACATTTGCTGAGCCTCATTATAGTCCACAAAGCTGTCTTACACATGCAATAGCACTTAACCTTCCCAACAATGCAACTGAGTATATACTAATTTGAGACTCAAAGACAGTAAAAATCATGTCCACATTCACATTGGTTAATACAATAAGAGGTCAGCTGGATTCAAAGTCAGTCTCCAAAGCTCATCTTCGTTCCAAAATATCATGAACTTTAACAAAGAAACAAAAAACAAAACAACTTATTATCAAGGACTCTTCTGACTTCAACAGTGATGATACATATATAAATAATATATAGAGATTGCAGAGTTTTGTTTTAAGACAATATGCATAACGACGGAAGCAATACGATTTCCTTTATGTCAGTGAGTGTAGGTTAATGAGCTGGGAGATGAATGATACCATATTTTTTTTAAAATGAGTTTCTAAATGTAAACTTAATTTCTTCCCTTTGGAGCCAAAATATAAAGACTGCCTCAAGGTCACTGAATCCTGGTTAACTCATTTCAGGCATGACATCTGTAAAGAACTTGCTAAGAAATTAGAAAAACTTACTAGAGGGTATTTCATCTTCCCTAAGGCTATCCTTGAGAAAGAAATGCATGGTCAACTGAGAAAAATTAGTACTGATTTGGGAAATTTAAACTGCACAAAATTCCTTATACTGATATCTGGGGTGCTGGGTGGCTCAGTCAGTTAAGCATCCGACTCTTGATTTTGGTTCAGGTCATGCTCTCAGGTTTGTGAGACTGGGCCCCACATCAGGTTCACGCACTGCACATGAAGGCTGCCCAAGATTCTCTCTCTCCTTGTCCCTCTGCCACACCTTTAAAAAAATAAATAAATAAAATCACTCTAACATTGGTATCCAACTTATATATATTCACCACTTCCCAGAACAGTTATGAAATATTATACTAGCACATTGGACTGGATTTAATTTGCACAACATACTCAACAAATAGCAGGCTGTCTTCAAGAACATGAATAGTTTAGAGACTAAAATGGCATTTTCTTTTTTTTTTACTTCCCATTATTCTTTCCTTCTTTTGAAATCTGTTCCTCCTTCTACTCTCTTATATTACAGTGCAAGTATGGAGAACTGAGAATATTTATTAGACTTTCAATAGAATTCTTTATAAAAATGTCTAAAAATAAACAAAATATATTAGGCTTAAAGTCCAGAAGACATTGATTTATAACTTTCATAATGTTCATGTATTACACTGCCTGCGGGGTTGTAGCTGACTGGTACAAGAGAAACACCAGACCTAAGTAAGGCCCATTACAGGATCTTGATCCTCTGGACACAGGTGACTGATCCAGGATGAACCACGTAACCAAATCTGAGCTTTAAGATAATACCTCTGGGATTTTTCATTTTGGTGGTAGAGATCTAAGTTGTGGATCTTTTTTTTTTTTTTTTTTAAGATTTTATTTATTTGACAGAAAGAAACATAGCTAGAGAGGGAACACAAGCAGGGGGAGTGAGGGAGAGGCAGGCTTCTCGCCTAGCAGGGAGCCTGATGTGAGACTCCAGCCTGGCACTCAATGCCTGGACTCCAGACTCCGGGATCAGGACCTGAGTGGAAGGCAGACACCTACGACTGAGCCACCCAGTCGCCCCTAAGTTGTGGACTTTTAAAGACTCTCTGTCATATGCCATGCATTGAAAATGTACAAAGAAGAGATAAGACAGAAAGAGTCTTGACAGGGTTCCAGACATACACACAATTTCACTTTTTAATTCTTCTTTCTTCAGTAATACAGAAGTCTTTCAATGAAATCTCATAATATTTGCCTGTGTTCATTTGAATTGGATTTCCATGACTTACCATTCCTGAATTTTACATGAATATAATATAGTCTCTTATGCTGTCAGCAAGTTTAATCAATGTCTGCTAGCATATTTAACAAATGTTTGTTGATTGGCTCTAGTGTTCAAAAAGGAAAAGAGGTAAAAAAGGTGTGCTTTTAATTTTACTTTCAAGAATAAAAAGCCTTGGGCGCCTGGGTGGCTCAGTGGGTTAAAGCCTCTGCCTTCGGCTCAGGTCATGATCTCAGGGTCCTGGGATCAAGGCCGGCATCGGGCTCTCTGCTCAGCAGGGAGCCTGCTTCCTCCTCTCTCTCTGCCTGCCTCTCTGTCTGTCAAATAAATAAATAAAATCCTTAAAAAAAAAAAAAAAAAAGAATAAAAAGTCTTTCTTCTCAGCCACTAAGCTAAATATTACCCAAGAAGTAACCTTAGGGGGCGCCTGGGTGGTTCAGTCAGTTAAGTGACTGTTTTAGGCTCAGGTCATTATCCCAGAGACCTGGGATAGAGTCCCACATGGGGCTCCCTGCTAGGCAGGAAGCCTGCTTCTCCCTCTCTCACTCCCCCTGCTTGTGTTCCCCCTCTGGCTGAGTTTCTGTAAAATAAATAAAATCTTTAAAAAAAAAAAAAAAAAGAAGTAACCTTAGCTTTGAATACCGAGTACTGATCAGGCATAGTACTAAATACTGAAAATACAGCTAAGCTTCCTGAAGTTAACCAAAGGAGAACATTCATTTATTTTCTCTCTAAATTATATTTTAATTATACTCATATTAAATTGTAAAGCAAAATAATAGTTAAAAAATCATTAAAAACAAACTATGAAGGGAAAAAGGTAAGATTGTTTACTCAGACTCATCCATGGTTTCCTAAACTAAGGCATACACATGCACCATCCACCAACACTCCACCATGCTCTAAGTAGTAATATTTTTAAAAATTCATGTTTCACTTTTATATTTGAGCAAAATCTCATTCTTGGCATTTGACCATCACCCTGGACCTACGAGGTTGCAGAACAGCTTAATGAAGGAAAAGGTGTGCTCTGTTTATTAACTAATCGCAAAGCAGGTATGAGTTTTAGAATGAGAAAGAATAAAGGAATAAGAAGACAATGGAAAAGAGAGACAAAAATAATGTCCTTCTCTAGTGCTTATTTCTAGTTTTCCTGTGTTCCAACAGACTAATGCTAAATAAAAAACAGATAGTAATACTGTTCACAGGATCATGATGCTTAGGCTACTTAAGTAACCCCCCAACAAAGATATCTCCTCTATCTTTTCTTATCATTATATTGTGTGATTTTTAATGTAAAGGATTCTGCTCATCAGCTGTTATCAAAATAATTTACACATGCATTTTACTCAGTCTTTCTTTGTAGAAAACTATTTTCACCATTGATAAAATTTTGAAAGATGTCAGCAGCTAGAGTGAGGCTGTTCCCAAAACATAAACAAAAATGTGGTCACCATCCTCTAAGATGAATCCCAGGGAACCCCCTCTCCTTTCATTTAGACCCTTGTGTAATCCTTTCCCCCTGAGTAGGATTTAGTGACTCCTTTCTCTTGAATACAGTGTTGCAGAGGCAAAAGGATTTACTTCTGGGAGGAGTAACAAAACAACTTGTACTTGGATGTCCCTCTTGCTCTTTTGCATATTTGGTCTGAGGGAAGCCAGTTGCCATATTATGAGCTGGAGAGGCCCATGTGGCAAGTACATGGCCAACAGCCAAGGAGGACTTGAGACCTGCCAAGGGCCACACCCGAGTGAGTGTGGAAGTGGATACTCCCTCCGCAGGACCCTGAGATGATTTGAGTGCAGTCTTGTGAGGAATTTCAAGTCAGAGGCACCCAGACCCTGGATTCCTAATTTACAAACACTGAGATAATAAGTGTTTGGTGTTTCAAGGTACTAAGATTTGATTATGTAGTAAAAGATAACTAATATAAAAAGCAATAAATTCTCCCTCTGACTATAAACCATGATGATTATCAAATTAATTTTCAGTGCTGACAAATGCAAATCCACCTAAGTAGGCTGAATAATTGCTGGATGGAAAGGAATCAATCAAGCAAATGTATTTAACTGTCCCTATATCTATATCTCTATTTATATCTATATCATCTGAGGGGGTTGGTTGGCCATGGAAAAGTCCACCCTGTTGTGAAATAGAGTGAACTAGCTATTGTATCCTGATACTGGTAAGTATCAACTTGATCTAATTAACTGCACTAGTTTTGAGTCTGTATTTATCAAGCAATTTTCTGATTATGATATAGCTTATGAGCCACTCATAGAAGCTGAAATGATTGCCTCTGCTTTTTCCCAAAAATATCTCAATGTATTTTCATGATGATTTATAAGTGAAATTGCCATTCCGCCTGCTGTGTAGTTCCATCTACAGTAGTAAATTAACCAGTTTATGTATACTAATATTGTGACCCATGTGACAATGGTATTTCTCATTGTGCTGATAAGATCAGGTTTCTCGGCCAGATGTTCCATCTCTGCAAATTTATTAATTCCAAGAAAGCCCTCTGAAATCTTATAGGTAGGAGCCTGCTAGTCTTCTCTCCAGATGGATATTTTTGCCTGCAATGTCTCTCTTTTAATTAAACAGATATACATGTTTCCCACTATAACAGAAAATAATCTACCAAATCTCATTTTGAGGATAGCTTAATAATTTTTAACAGCTCTATTGAGTTCATTTAACACCATAAAAATCACCAATTTTAAATGCACAATTCGATTCTAGAACATTTACACAGTTATGCGACGATCACAACAGTTTTAAAATGCTTTCCTCACCCTAACTTGCCTTGTGCTCATTTACAGTCAGTTCCCACGCCCACCTCCAGCGGCAGGGACCACAGATCTCCTTTCTGTGTCTACAGTTTTATTTTTCCTACGATTTCTGAATAAGTGAAATAATATAGGCTGTAGAATCTTGTGGCTAGATTCTTTCACTTAGACCACATTTTTGATATTCATTTATGTTGTTACATGCTTCAATACATAGTTCATTCTATTTGTTGCTGGACTGTATCCATTATTTACTCAAATGAATTGAAAACTTATATCCTCACAAAAACCCACACATGAATGTTTTAGTAGCTTTATACATAACTGCCACCAAGATGTCCTTCAGGAAGTGAATGAATGAATAAACTGTGCTACATCCAGATAAGAGAGTGTTGCTCAGTTCCAAAAAAGAAAGGAGCTTCCAGTCCGTGAGAAGACACACAGGAACCTTAAATGCATATTACTAAGTGAAAGAAACCCATCTGAAAAAAAGTTACCTACCACGTGATTCTAACTATGACATTCTGGAAAAGGCAAAGTTACAGTCAATAAATAGATCAGGTTTTGCCAGGGTGGCGGTGGGAGGTGGGGAATGAATACGTGGAGCACAGAGGATTTTTAGGGCAGTGACATACTCTGTGTGATGTCATAATGGTGGATGTATGACATTATGCATTTGTCCAAACCCACAGAAAAAGCAACTCAGCAGTAAACCCTAAGGCAACCTATGGACTTTGGGTGATTATGATGTGTCATTGTAGGTTTATTGTTGGTAAAAACAAGACAAAACCCCAAATAAAGGAAAACATTTTTTTTTCTCTGGTGAATGATACCAATAATAGGAGAAGCTATGCATGTATGGGGGCAGGAGTATATGGGAAATCTCTGTACCTTCCTCTCAATTTTATGGTAAACCTAAAACTGCTTAAAAAGTAAGTCTTGGGGTGCTGGGTGGCACAGTCAGTTGGGGACCCAGCTCTTGGTTTCAGCTCAGGTTGTGTTCTCAGAGTCGTGATATCGAGCCCTATGTTGGGGCTGATGTTCTCTCCCTCTCCCTCTGCTCCTCCCACTCATGCTCTTTCTCTGTCTAAACAAATAAATGAATCTTAAAAAAAAAAAACAAAACCTAAGTCTCTTTTTTATTAAAAAAAGTTCCTTGTATATTTTGGAATATATTTCCATTATCAGATACACATTTGAAAATATTTTCTTCTAGTCACCCTCTAGGATTTTATGTCTTATGTTTTTTTATGTTGTTTTTTGAAGAGTAAAAAACTTTGATAAGGTTCAATTTATTGTTTTTTATTTTTATGGGGTTTTTTGGTCTCTTTTTTTGGTCACAATGGTAAAACTTTGTCTAACCCCTAGATTATAAGGATTCTCTTCTATGGTTTCTGATACAGTTTGCACCCAAGCCAAAATTAAAGTATCACATGGTGATCTCTCTGTAGGCTCTAGCGTAGAACCTATTTCCCTATTCACTCAGGTTGTTGACATAATTTAACTCCATGTGATTGCAAAACTGAGGTCCCTGTTCCTTCTGTGGCTATCAGGTGAGGACTGATGCCAGCTTTCAGAGGCTACCAAGATTTCTTGCTTCAACCTACCTTCCCCCATCTTCAAAACCAGTAATGGCAGTCAAATCTCTCACAATTTGAACATTCCCTCCTTCTGACCACAGACAGAAAAGGTCTGCTTAGTCTCCTTTTTTTTTAATTTAAGATTTTATTTATTCGAGAGAGAGACAGTGTCACACACACACAGAGAAAGACAGAGAGGGGGAGAGAGAGGGGGACAAGAAGACTCCATGCTGTGCATGGAGCTCCACAAGGTGCTGGATTCCAAGACCCTGAAATCATGACTTGAGCCTGAAACCGAGAGACAACACTCAACTGACTGAGCACCCATGTACCCCCAGAAAAGGCCCAATTTAAAGATTCATGTGATTAGAAGTTTCATAATTTTACTTTCTATATTTCTTTAGTCTTCTAATCTTTTAGATGATAATGTGAATGGCATTATTATTGATTTTTAGTGGTATTTCTGGATTGTATGTTTCTAGTTTTATGTGTATAGTCTGTGACCTAGTCGTACACAAAAATTTTTAAAAACAAAGATACACTCTTTCAAAAAAAATACAAACATAAGGGACAAAATTAAAGACATTTAATTTTAATCATGTGGAGTCTATAGCAAAAATGGATTTCTCATAACACTATAAGAAAAAAATCTGTGTAATTTTTAAAAACTTAGTAAGGAAAGCCACAATGAAGAAAGAAGAGATAATATCCCTATCACACTGTGAATTTATGGCAGAGTTTGAGACTCAGCTCCATAAAACTGGGCTCACACTTTCATCCCATGAGATCCCTTGATCTACCACCTGTAAGTTAATTCATTCACTGTAATTTGTTAGACTTGGGCAGTAAAAATTACTTTAAAATTTTAAACATACTTAATTTCTTATCTTCAAAACTTTAAGAGATGTAGAAGGTATTTCTTCTACTTCTCCATTTTAAATACTAATAATTAAGAATCAAAATGTTGGGGCACCTGGGTGGCTCAGAGAGTTAAGCCTATGCCTTCGGCTCAGGTTGTGATCTCAGGGTCCTGGGATCAAGCCCCACATCAGGGTTTCTGCTCGGCGGGGAGCCTGCTTCCTCTCTTTCTCCATCTGCTGCTCTGCTTATTTGTGATCTCTCTCTCTCTCTCTGTCAAATAAATACATAAAATCTTGAAAAGAAAAAAAGAAAAGAAAAGAAAAGAAAAGAAAAGAAAAGAAAAGAAAAGAAAAGAAAGGAAGAGAAAAGAAAAGAAAAAAGGTTGAGAGGCTCCTGGGTGGTGCAGTCAGTTAGGCATCCAACTTTGATCTTGGCTCAGGTAATGATCTCAGGGTCCTGGGATCAAGCCCTGCATGGGGCTCCATGCTCAGTGCGGAGTCTGCTTGGATTTTTCTCTCTGCCCCTTTCTCCCTCTAACAAATAAATAAACCTTAAAGAATGAAAATGTTGAGCGAGACATTCTATTTGATTACAGTGTCAGTTTCATCCTTAAGCCAGTACATGGCGTAGTAATATTTTATAGACAGATATGTGAACATGATACACCCACCCACACACATATATATGAACCTCATTTCGTATGGTCAGTTGAAAACAAGATCAAAGGTCCCTAATGTTGTATTCCCTTAAACAAATCAAAATCCCTTTATAGCTCTTCAATATTAGCATCCTCCCCCTCTTCCCTGAACAATTATTTCCAAGGCTTGTATCTTCAAATAGTAACCTCTATTTTTAAAATTTCAAATATTATTCTATATTCAAATCTCTATTTGATTTTGGCTAACATGAGTCATCAAAAATCTTTCAAGTAGCATCTTTGAAATCTGTCATTTTATGATGAGTCCCAGCATCATGATTCCCATGGACCATTATTTTTGCCGTTGTGTCCTTCTCAGGGACAGACCAGTTCTCTACTTTCCTGTAGTTGGCATGAGGCAAATGTTAGAGGAGCTCTTGGTATTCGCAGGCATAAAAGACAATCTGCTCTTTTGAGTTGTTAAGAACTGGGCTCTCTCATTGTTTGATCCTAATACTGTGAGTACTCTACCCTGCCTCATGCAATGACATTCACAGAGGTGCCAATGTCTCAGTCGGTGGTCCTTCTCCCACAACAGTGTTATAATAAATAGTAATGACAAGTTATTTGCCAAATTATGGTATTCTAATAATTAAATTATGCAATAAAAAGGTAGCTTAATGCAATCATACCCTCAAAAACTTTTGGAAATGATCAAAGCAAACATCTCTCTCACAATTTTAAAATATCAATGATCAAAAATATTTGCTTCAATTAAATGTCTACATTATTTCTTTAACTTTCCAATAATATACTTATTTCTATCATTCATGTATTAAAATCTATTTCTCACAATAAACATTTATAAAAATATGAAAAAAATATTGACCAGAAATACAGTTTTGAATCACAAACACTCAGAGTTGATGATCTTTCTTAAAATAATAATTAGAATGGTTCATACACATCAAATATATTACTGAAGTCACTTTGATAACACTCAGTCATTGCTAATTAGTCTGAACTATTAATTAAACTTAATGGGCTATGTTTTCCTGTCATCTACAACATGCAGTTTATAATTCCTAGAGAATTTAAATTAAATATCAGAATTGAAAGTGAAAGAACAGAAAGCCAAAACAAGGAGTCTTGATTCATATAATTAAATAATATATTTTATAAGATAAAATCATGAACTAATGACTAGAGAAAAAAAGCCACCTCTGGCTCCATCTGTATTCACGACAGGAGACCTGCATTCCCACATTTGTCATTCACTCCCACTAGCACTTCCACTGAATTATGTATGCAGTTGCTTACTAAAGCATTCAATGTGTCACAGCATAAGTGGCCACCAGTCCATAAATTTCAAATTAATTAGTTTTTAATTTATCTGTATTCACCAATATACTTCAAGTCTTACTATGCAGTAGAGTCATTCTTTCCCATATTAGTTATATTATTCTACAGTGTAAAATACCAGATCTGGAGAGAGCTAAAGCATTTAGAGAAAGAATGAGTTATAAACTCATAGGAATCACCTAAAAAGGAGCAACACTAGCAGTTTATTACATCTGCAAACGCACTATAATTCTGCCATTTGTGTTCAGTACCGATGACTTAGCACTCTTTCATGTTGTGGATACATTATATGTAGTAGGGAGAGCATTACTACAGTAACTTTTTAAAATGTCCTTCATTTGACTATATACACTAACATTAGTTCATAATATTCAAACTTTTTTTTCCCTCCCTGTTGAATAATATGCTTCCCTTGCCTTAGAAGAACTCACATGTTAAAGGAAGTAAGGAACACTGATTAAGATTGGAGCCAGCAAAGCAGCCATCCAGTTCTCCCTCTTACTAGAGAAGGCTACAGTACACGATGGCCAGCGCCATTTTGTCTTAGAAACTGCTGGGATGGAATGGACAAAACAACCATCTTGGGAGGAAGGAGTCACCCTACAGAGGCCTCTGTTCTGCATTTTTACTTTCAATTAACACTGAAAATTGCGGCTATACTTTAATAATTGTAGTTTTTGTTAATTTTAAAAATTTGTAAACCATTCCTATCGTTTGATGAAACAAACACAGAAAGGAAATAAACTAAAAAGTAATATAATAAAATATAGAATACATTTATCATTACTGATTTCTCCAATTAATTAATAATAATAGCATTAATAATACTATTTTTTTGTCAACCCAACACAACAGAGTTGTTTTTAATTTCAAGACATTTTCATCATTCCCCCTGCAAAAAACCCATGTCCATTAGCTTTTGGTTTCCCTTCCCCTTTACCTCCACCCCTGTTTACCACTTACATTCTTACTATCTATATGGAATTTGCCTGTTCTGGACATTTCACACAAGTGGAATCTTGAAATATATAGTCTTGTGACTGGCTGCTTTCACTTAGTTTAGTAGTTTCAAGGTTTCTCAATGTGAAGCATGTATCAGTATTTCATTCCTTTCTTATTTTAAATAATATTCCATTTCACAGATATATCACATTTTATCTACTTATTCATCAGTTGATGGATATTTGAGGTGACCCTTCTTTACCTATTATGGACAACATCAGTGTCTGGGTGAACATATGCTTTCAATTTTCATAAGTATATACTTTGAAGTGTAAATATATACAGCTAATCTCATATGTTTAACTGCCAAGCTGCTTCCCAAGAAGGCAGAATCATTTTACATTCTCAGCCACAATGTATGAGGGTTCTAACTGCTCCACATCTTCACCAACACTTATTGTTATCAGTCTTTCTAATTATACCCATGCTAGTGGTTATGAGGTGGTATTTAATTATGAGTTTAGTTTGCATTTTTCTAATGGCTATAGCTTATGTTTGGCTCTAATGGCTAATGATGTTGGACATCTTTCCAAATACTTATTGTTCATTTGTTTATCTTCTGGAAGAAATGTTTATTTTTACCCTTCACTCATCTTCATTTTATTTTATTTTTTTTGCCAATGAATAAAACACTAGTCTTTATTTATTTTTACTGTGTTATGTTAGTCACCCTACAGTACATCATTAGTTTTTGACATAGTATTCCATGATTTATTGTTTGTGTATAACACCCTGTGCTCCGTGCAATCCGTGCTCTCCTTAATACCCATCACTATCCTTCACTCATCTTTAAATTGGGTTCTTTGTCTTTTTATTGTAGAGTTGTAAGAAATTCTTTCTAGGTTCAATTTCCTTTGTACTGAAGTAAGATCTCTAATGGTTTCTTCAGCCAGAATCTTTTCAATGTTAGACTCCCTCGGTTTGAAAATGCCTTTTCTTTTTTTCCCCACTTTTACGTTTTCTCTATCTTCTGGTGTAGTCTGCTACCCCTGGGTTGTGGAAATGCCCTTGTAGGGAGGTTTCAATCTTCCTTTTGCTGGTCCCAGGAAGTTTCAGGAGTTTTACTTTGAAATCTCCATATCCTACAATGATGTTAGATCAGATTCCACATTCATGTATGGCCCAATTGGGGGCTGCAATTGCCAAAAGAATCCTTTTTCCTATTCCAAGTATGAAAAAAAAGACCAGCTTCCTTGGGCAGACGGCAAAAGTTTTCTAAACCTCCTTTTACTACGAGGGTCCTAGATTTATGTAGGAGGCTCAGTTTTAGGTCGTTCTCGCCTGTGAACTCAGGTCACATATGGGTCCCTTTCTCCCATTAAAGCGATACTCCCTGAGGCACAGTATCACCATTCCCTACTGTTCTGCCTAGGAGTTCCCACATCACTTCTTGCATCTTGCATCTTATTATCCTCTGGAGCTTACTTCTGCATTATATGTGTGTTATAATATGAGAGATTCCCATACTATACACACTTACATTGAATTACATATTGCTTTTAAGAGTGATGCCTCCCATGGAGCTGATTCTGATTTATAAGTATATGGGTATGGCTGAAAAAGCAGAATACTAATGGCCTTCTGAATAAGCCCTATAAATAAATGAAACGTTGTCATCAATTTATAATCACCACTATTTTAAGAACCTCTCACTGTAACAGTCTCTTAGTCCCAACCTCCTCAAGCACTTGCTAAATTAAAAAAGATGTACCCTATCCCTGATAGTTTCATTTCATATAGGATTAGCTCTACAGTTCACAGCTGCCACAAATTATTTAAGTTATTCTCGCTATCCTCACAGAAGTTTCCCTTCAAATCCTCACTTGAAATCATTCTACTGCTTATCTATTTTTTAAAATGATCTGCAAAAATGGAATAAGTCTGACACTGGTAAACATTGATAGTCATAGTAACAAGCCCTTAGTAAAATAAAATCAACAACAGAGTAGACTTTAACCTGACACCAAATCTACTATAGTCAAAGGTCTCGGAATTCTCTCTACTCTGATTTCTTTCTTTCTTTCCGTCTTTCTTTCTTTTCTTTTCTTTCTTTCTTTTTTTTTTTTTTTAGATTTTATTTATTTGTCTGAAAGAGAGAGAGTGAGGGAGAGCATGAGAGGCGAGAAGGTCAGAAGGAGAAGCAGACTCCCTGTGGAACTGGGAGCCTGATTCGGGACTCAATCCCGGGACTCCAGCACCATGACCTGAGCTGAAAGCAGTTGCTCAACCAGCTGAGCCACCCAGGGGCCCTCTACTCTGATGGAGTTTATGTAAACCTTGGTGAAAAACAGATCTCAACTGTTTCACCTAAACCATGAACTATTTTGCTCTAGTCAGGTGTATCATAAGGTATTCTGTAACCAGGGCAAAAATGTCAGTGGGCATTCAAGGAACAAACCAGTAATTTTGGGGGCTTCAGGTTTCTGGGTCTGCCTTTTTGCATACACATACACACACACACACACACACACACACACACACACTTTTTTTAAAAGATTTTATTTATCTATTTGAGAGAGAGAATATGAAAGAGGGAGAGTATGAGAAGGGAGAGAGTCAGAGGGAGAAGCAGACTCCCCGCTGAGCAGGAGCCTGATGTGGGACTTGATCCCGGGACTCCAGGATTATGACGTGAGCAGAAGGCAGGTGCTTAACCAAATGAGCCGTATATTTTTTAAATGGCATTCCAGAAATGAGCAAAAGAACTTAACGTAGATAAGATATGCATGCCCCAAACAGTGCCTGTTTCACAATAAATGTTTACTAAATGTTATGTGAATGAAAGCTTTAGGTGAACACCTGTGGAGAGAAAGCTAAAAATAAGGAGCAGTGGCTAGTTTCAAGGGTCTCATAATTTTCTTAAGGATATGTGACAAAATAGGCAATAATTAAAACCCATCATAAAACTTAAATAAGACTGAAAGGCTATAAATAAGGGACATTAGCCACTCTGTAATTAATAATTAATGTCTGCCTTAGGTACTTACTATAGGCTTCTAAAGTTGAGAATTTAGAAAATTTTAGACAATAAAGCTCAAAAGATTTAGTATTAGAACAAGGTATTTTGAGGGATCCTCAGGAAAACACTCAAATTGGTCCTAAAACTCATAGATTACCATGAAACAATTTTTCTTTCTTATGTGAAAGATGAAAAGAATAGATTATGATCATTTTCCTTTATCAAGACTGGCAAGCAAGATCACTCTGTCCTTTCCTGCACGATTCCTACAGATCTGCTCCGAGCGTGAATAATGAGCACATCTGCTGCTTAAGGCCCCGTGTTCATTCTCTTCCCCAGTATAAGTCCCTGAATACTGATTAGGGAGATAGGTAGGTATCCCTATGTTTCCACACCAATTCAAAGGATTGGCATTTACCTACTGAGGTTGTAATTTGATTTCACCAGGAGCTCTCAATCTCTGTCCCAGGTAAAGTAATGAAAAACAAAGGGTCAAAACACCCCTTGCCAGAGGGCTAACCTCATCTGTCTGATCCAGTTCTGAAGTCTAGAATTGTTTGATATTTGCAGAGTCCCACCTTTAGGACTAAAATGAGAGTGATATGGGAAAAAAGGTTAAAATTATCTGACACTGCACCTGATAGGGAAGAAAGGGAATATTATATCATTGGTCTTGTTCTCTTGGAGCCCTGAAGTTTCTTTCTCACTATTTATCTAAAGAATAGGTACACAATCTTCCAGAGACAAAGCACTTCCCAATTTGAGAGACACTGAACAAAAGAGGCCTACAGTTTGAATGGACAAACCTGCACCGGGAGCACCCTGAAGGTGAGAGGAATGAGAGGAGTGAAATTCACACTGGCAAGAAACCAACAGGCATATTTAGGGGATTTTGAGTGAGCCAAGTTGGCTGGTGAAGATGATTTCTGTAACAATATAATGGGATATGAGGCATGATAAATGGAAGTTGAAACTAGGCTGCCGAGTACCTTGAAAGCTATACTACGGAGGATCCTGTAAATGTCAAGGAACCATTTCAAGTTTCTGACTCAGGAAGCAGCAAGATCAAAAGGAATTTTAAAAAATAATTGTTCGGCTCTATCTAGGTGAGACTAGATGGAAAAGTTGAGAGAAAGGAGAGTCACTTTGCTGGCAAATGGGGTTATCATCAGGCCACCTACGAATTGTGGGTAAAAGAAAAGGCAGGCAGGAAGGAATGGGTAGACAGGGTCTAAATGGTGGATTTCAAAGCTGGTTAACTACCTGGGAAAGGATGGTTAAACCAACAGGTTGTTACCTATTAAAACCAATCACAGTTACCATCAGCTGCCTGAACCCTGAACCAACTGTCAAGGCCACCAAGACCCTCACACTTAAGACATTGTAGAACAGAAAGAAGAGAGACCTACCCATCAATATGCAGTCCTTCTCCTGACTTTATTATCCTTCTGAAATAATACTGGCCTGGGACAAGTTACCTGTCACAGGTGTAATTTCTCAATGTGCTTTCTTAGATGGAAAGTCTTGAGTTTTTGTTGGCTATTCCTCCATCTTCTATGACTCTTTGTTCTCCCTTCTTGGCCCAGTGTCCTCTTTCTGAATCCTCAACATTAAACTGTTTACAATGGCTTTGTCCAAGACTACTCCCAGGTAACATTCAGGCCTTATTTAGGCTTCTTGGGTTTTAAATGAAAAATCCCTTAAATTACCCAAAGAAAGAGAGCTATGTGGGAAGAATATGTATGAATTACAATGGGAGCTGGCACTTGCAATAGGGCCACTCCTTACATCTCTGCAACAAGGACAGTGAGGTCTGCTCTTTTCTGTACACCTGTTTGAATCTTACTTCTAACAACCATCCTTTGGTAGCTCCTAGTTCCTTACTCCCTATTACTTTGTTTTTATACCTGGACCATCATGGACATTCAGACCTGACTTACCTCATGTTTTTTCTGCTATGGATTCTGTGTAAGATTTTTTTTTCTAGTACAAAGTACATCATTAGTTGTCATCAGTCACCTAGAAAAAATTTTTTCTAGTACAAAATACAGAGAAAGAAACCGAGAAAATCTAACTGGCCCAGGCTATTTTTGAGGTAGGAGAGAGTTTATATGCCACTATCGGAACCAGAGTTTTTACACCTTAGGTTAACCTGTGGGTTAGATATATTTAGGTCCTTCTGCTACAAAGAGATAAGAGAGATGACATGGTATTGCAAAGCACACCATAATGTTGTTAGAGTATATGCTGCTATAACAAAGTATCACAGACTTTCTGGTTTAAACAATACAGATTATTTTATAGTTTCATATGTTGGAAGTCTGACACAGGTGTTGCCAAGAAAATCAAGGTGCCATATGGCTCCATTCCTTTCTGGAGGCTCTAGAGGTTCCAGTTCTGTGCTTATTCAGATTGTTGAGAGAATTCAGTTCCATGTGACTGCAGAAGGGAGGTCCCAGTTTCCTTCTCAGCTGTCAGGTGAGAACTGATCCCAGCTTGTAGAGGGCAACTACATTCAAGGTCCCTTCCCCATCTTCAAAGCCAGTAATGGTGAGTCATGTCCCTCTCACAGTTTGACTCTTTCCTCTTTCTGTCAAACTTCTGACCATAACCAGAAAATCTCTATGCTTTTAAGAACTTAGGTCATTAACTTGGGCCCACCTGGATTGTCTAGGGTTACTTCCTCATCTCAAAGTCCATACACTTAACCATAACTACAAAGTCCCTTCTGTGTATCAGGTAACATTCATAGGATCTGAGGATTTGGATCTGGACAACTTTCAAATGTGATTATTCTGCCTACCACAATCACTTAGATATCAAAGCATATGAAGAAAGTTATTTTACTTTGAGAAACAAATACATCTAGCTCATGATGGTCATTTTGCTCATGCAGTCTCCCCAGTCTAGACCCACCCCTTTCTATCCTTTCTATATTTCTAGAAATATCCTTTCTATTCTATTTTATCTACCCACTATTCTATAGTGCAATCTCCTTTAAATAAAATCTTTTTAAACAACTTGAGCTCATATTAGGGCATCCTTTGTCAGACTAAATGTTGACTTCATGACCAACGCCAGTTTTCCCCACATTATTTAAATTAATTAATTCAATCATCCATTCATTCAATAATACTTACTGATATTTTGCCAAAAGAACTCCTAATGGTATCAGGGTTATAAATATGACTACACATCTTTTTTTAAATATTTTATTTATTTGACAGAGAGAAACACAGCTAGAGAGGGAACACAAGCAGGGGGAGTGAGAGAGGGAGAAGGAGGCTTCCTGCAGAGCAGGGAGCCCGATGTGGGGCTCGATCCTGGGTCTCCGGGATCATGACCTGAGCCGAAGGCAGTCGCTTAACCAACTGAGCCACCCAGGCACCACCTGAATATACATCTTTATTGACCTCAAGGAGTTCATGTATTTTGTGATCACTTATTTTGTTCCTTTAGCAGAAATGCTAGCTTCATGAAGAAAGAATCACACCTTTGGTGCTTTAGCAGAATGTTAAACCAAGGAACAATCATTAAATACATGACTGACCAATTACTAAAAAAATTTTAAAAAATCATTCTTTGATCCCAAAGTAATATAATTAATCTTTGATTAATAACTATAGACATTTAAGCATAAACTAGTGATTTAAATTGCATTCCAAATGAAAGAACTGACATTATTTACTATACATCATCTCATTTGCAAAGCACCTTATCAGGTCATGATAAATTAATAAAATTAATAGAACCTTACTATTTGTTGTTTTTTTTTTTTTAATTTTATTTATTTATTTGACAAAGAGAGAGAGATCACAAGTAGGCAGAGGAGCAGGCAGAGAGAGACTAGGAAGTAGGTTCCCTGCTCAGCAAAGAGTGTGATGTGGGCCTCAATCCCAGGACCCTGACATCATCACCTGAGCCAAAGGCAGAGGATTTATCCCACTGAACCACCCAGATGCTCAGAACCTTACTATTTCTTAACATCACAATTTTCTGTCTTGTATCAATACATCTACTCTTATCAACAGGAAGTTTCCTGTCAAAATACATCAAGAATGACTGACACTCTTACGGTTATGAAGAATAAACTGAAAACTTCGAGATAAATCAATAGTGAGTTACAGGCATTTTAACATTAAAGAAAAAATAGTTTCTGTACAAAGCCTACATTTAATTAAAACTTATAAAACCCAAATTCCACTATTTTCCAGATTAACAATACTTATCTTTAAAGTAATCTGTGGTTTATCAAAATACAATTGGAAACATCAGACTGAGCTCAAAAATGAGGCTTAAATATGTTTTTGAAGAACTAAAGTTGCTTCGATAAAGGTAGTTAAACTGATTTGACCAAAACCCTCAGCTTGAAGCATATTTTCCACTGTGACCAATTACATATAAATGCATAAAACAAAAGCAAAGCTTTCACAAGATGTCTACTCTTTATGACATGCCTATGTTCTCTGCTATTTTTTCTTTTACTCAATTCTATTCCACTTTTTTTAAAAATGCAACATTTAACCTAGAAAATTGATTTCATCACCCATTAATAGTAAGCCAATAGTTTGGAAAATTACTGTTCCAGAACATTCTACACAATTCAGCTATGAACTTAAAAATATTTTTCTCTTTATTAATTTAAAAATGTGTGAAATAGAACTCATAGTAAAAAAAAAAATTTTTTTAAGGTTTTATTTATTTGACAGAGAGAAACACAGCCAGAGAGGGAACGCAAGCAGCGGGAGTGAGTGAGGGAGAAGCAGGCTTCCTACCGAGCAGAGAGCCCGATGTAGGACTCGATTCCGGGTCGCCGGGATCATGACCTGAGCCGAAGGCAGTCGCTTAACCAATTGAGCCATCCAGGCGCCCCTCATGGTAATTATTTTATAAAAAGTGATAGGGCAATTTGTTAAATTAATCTTAAATGCATTATCTTTCATTATGAAAATAGTTATAAAAGCCAATAAAGTATAGTTTTGTTTACTTTTTATTTAGAGAAATGCTCAAGAAACAGATTTGGACTTTGTTAAATATTTATTATTTCGTATCAGCAGAGAAGGAAACTATAAACATTTGCTAAACACGCTGAAAGACTGTCTGTTTTCAGTTTAGATTTGTCAATGTTCTTAGCTCATAAGTAAACTGGAAATGTTATTTTGAGTCTCCAGTGTGAATCAGAACAAACATTCTTATGCACATAAAAACCACAATAAAAAAAGTGCAGTGTATTTTTCCACCAGTGAAAGAACACAGTTGCCAGAATGAAATGTTAAATCAGAAAACTAGGATTGAAACACTGAAATTAATAACATCTACAAATAGAAACCTTATCAAAAACTTCTGATTTGAAACCTTGACTCCCCCAGTAACTGATGTCATGCAAATTTCTATCAACAGAGAAGAGCTGACTTGATTGCCCTGAAAATATTCTAAGTATGTTAGTGATGAAGAAGAATTTTTTAAAGAAAAACTTTGAGTTCAATAAGTGATGAGAAAATTTCCTGTTCAGTATTTTATTATGTGAAGTCTATTTAGCCAGGCAATTAATTTAAAACATATGAGTTTAATTTTTTAAACTGACAAAAACCTGAATTGATACGAGGAACTTCAAAAAGCAATCTATATATCTTTTATGTGTGTCTGTGTGGGTAGATAGGGCTTCAGTATATTATTTTCTCTGCTTTTGTGTTAGAAATTTTCTTTAAAAAAAGGGTTTTTTAATCTATACATCTTAAAATCACTAAGGTGGCTATTTTAATGCCATGTCCTAAAAAAAGCAGTAAGTCATGTTAAAAAATGAAATTTTCAAAAGTTAAATGACTAGAAAATAAATTCCCAGTAGAATTAATGAAAAACAAGCCCAAACATTCTGAACTAATATTGTAGAGCCATATTTTCAGATTTCAAAATAGTATATAAAGAAAACCAAATATTTGTTATATGTTGATCAATAAATGGTACATGAAAGCTAATATGACTCAGGATTTTTCTGAGATAACTTATAAATAAATCAGATATTAAAGAGTTTGACTTAAAAACCTATTCAAAATTTAATTCTATCTGAATAAAATTCAGTAATCAATCCAGAACTAAGTAATACATAATAATAACAAATGAATCTTCTGAAACAAATGTGTAAATACATGAAAGTGGGGCTGAGCATATTTAAACATAAGTGGAGGGACGCCTGGGTGGCTCAGCTGGTTAAGCGACTGCCTTCAGCTCAGGTCATGATCCCAGAGACCCGGGATCGAGTCCCACATCAGGCTTCCTGCTCGGTGGGAAGCCTGCTTCTCCCTCTCTCACTCCCCCTGCTTGTGTTCCCTCTCTGGCTGTGTTTCTCTCTGTCAAATAAATAAAATCTTAAAAAAAAAAAAAAAAGACAACAAACCATAAGTGGAGTGTTTTAAGGCAGCACAAGCAATTAAATGACCAATAAATGGATGACAGAAAATTTCAATCCCCAAATTGTCATCTGCTCTATGTTAAAATACTTATCTATGTTAAAATACTTATCATACCCCATATTTAGTTACAAGAGTAACTAAATAGATAGGAAAAGAAATATCAGAAAATATAACTAATGGCAATTTAGTTTACTCTAAGAAATTTAGGATTTTTAAAGCTTTTCATCAATACAGAGAGGAAGATTATTCACATAATTTTTAAGTGACTGTTTCTCCGATCCTAGGAATGAGCAGTGTAATTCCAGAGCTCACTCTCTGCACATTACTATTTTCCTCGTTGGTCACTATAATGGATGCATGCAAGTATGGCCACCAACAATCCTTCTCCTTTTGCGCATACTGTTTTAAAAACTGAGCAGTACAGTTAATTTATCTGAGCTGATTTTGTGGGTTGCTCTAATCAACACCATTAGCTGGTGTTATACATGAAGTGACATTCCTGGAGTTCAGATTCAAGGCCTTAATAAGATTGGCAGCCTCCACTATTCAGAGTCCTGAGACCACCATGCTGTGAAATACAGAGCCAGTCATCTGGGCAGCTCACACGGAGGAGAACCAAGGGTCTCCGGCTGAAACCCCAGCCCAACTACCGGATGAATATAGCTTCACGAATAACCACATATGAGACAGCAAAGGTATAGTCAATACATAGACACATAAGAGAAAAAAATTGCTATAGTGTTCAGCCACTAAGTTCCAGGCTGATTTGTTACGCACGAATGGGTAACTGAAAGGATTAGTTTACTTTCCTCATATGGCCTTAACTTTACTTCAGGAAATATCTAACTTCAAGCACAGTATAGCTGCCAGACTAGGATGCCCAGATAGAACATGATAAAATAAACTAAAATGCATAATAAGTATGTGATGCAATCCAGAACAACTCCTCTCCATCTCTAGCCTTTTCAGGGAAGGCACTGAAGCCAGGACTCTGCCCCACCTAATTACTAACCTGCAATATCAAAGGCTTCACTCTAGGGGTCCTAACACAGTCCTAAGACAGTGTGTGTGCTCACAGAGCAGACACCCAGACTTTTGATTGAAATACGTGGCAAGTTACATGCTTTCCTGTTTTGGGTCCTGGCTGTCCAGAATCATCACTAGTATGACAATTAAAAGTGGTATGAAAAGGACTAACAGTTGTTTCATCATTTTTTTAAAAATTAAGCATATATCAAGGAATAAGCACAAAAACACTTTTTCTTGAAAAAATTTATTTCTTAATGAATATCTGAATGACTATGTGGAAGACAATATTCTGGTCTCAAATTTAATGCTGACGGAGTATCCCTATTCAAGTCACTTAACTTCTTTATGCCTTATTTTACTGAACAATTAGAATGGTAATACCTGTCCTGACATACATCACAGGAAATTTGTTCAAATAAATGAGATAATATATATGAAGGCACTTTTGAAGTCTACCCAAGAGAGTAGTTAATGACACATGAGAAAAATGTAAGGCATAGAATACAGGAGTTGGAGAGGAATTTAGAGGTCAGGCTACGCAACATCGCTTTCACATTATCATTCACCTTGTGCTTGACCTACATTGTAAAGGCAGGTCATTTCATTTTCAGACAGCTCTAATTGTTAGTAATGAGCTTAAATAATCTGTGTCCTTGTCACTTCTGCCCTTTGGCCTTATTTCTTTCCTCCAGAGCACCACGGAACATTTCTATGCTATCCCTGATTCAATTCAGTCCAAAGTATATTGTCAGGAAGTGAACTAAGACATGGGCTACAGATATGAACAATATGTTAGTAAGACAAGATCTGGGGCTCTGATGTCGCTCGCAGGCTAATGGAGACAGACACATGACAATAAATGTATGTCTTTCAATGTGGTAAGACCTGAATGAAACTAAAAGGATGGGGCAGAAACACAGAAAACACGAAAGAGGCAGTGGCAGAGATGACACCTCTACAACTGAGTCTTAAAAGACAATTATGGGAATAAGTTTGTGTGGAAATATTAAAAAGTGAATTTGTTGGGAAAGATAAACAGTAAGAATAAATTCAATTATTGGCGAACATGCTCTCATTATCACCTCTGCAAAAATTCTTAAACAGTCTTGCATGAACTTCATGGTACATAATTTACAGAACCACTCGTAACCCAGTTAGACTGGTATCATTTTTCTAAATGTTAAAAATCTGAAGAAGAATGAGGAAGAGAAGGAATGGAAACAATAAACCAAGTCCTGGACACAAATTTTATAAGAGAATGTCTTTTGCTGAGACAACCCAATACCACAACTTGTTTATTGGGTGGTAAGGACAAGGGGAGGAATTGGCAGAAGAAACTAGCAATTGTGCATAACAAACACCTCATCTATCTTCCTATTACCTTTTAAAGGCTGGCTTTGCTACCCTTTCTGTAGGGCTCTATTTATTTCAACCTAAATGTAGAATGTGGTATTTATTTCCAAATTTTCATTTTGTTTTTAAACACTGACACCAATCAAATTTTTTTTTCATCTGGGACCTTACTCACACCACTCATTTCTACGACATCTTAAATCCTCAAGAAACTATCCACTTTCTACGTGCTCATCTGAATCATCATTGATTAAAAAAATAGTCTGAAGAGAGTCCTAAGCAATTCCCATCATCATGATCCTCCCTCCACCTTTTTGAAAATCTGGCAACGAACACTCTGCATGAGGCTACCTCGGTTCCGACCCTCCAGGGACTGAAGAAGCTGGTCATTCTCAAATCAATGTCCATAATCACTAGTTCTGCTCTAAGTTCCAGAATAGTGTATCTAGTTTTACCTTCCAGAATTTTCCCACAGATCTGCAACAAGGACTCTCAAGTGTTCCAAACACTTTGTTATTTCCATTTATCTGCTAAACCTACCTTTCCTCTGTTATTGACTTGGTTAAGGCAGCCTCATCCTAATGGTTATCATCTAGAAATGACTAATTAAATTTTTTTGGTCACAAAATAATCTGGTCCCCAAATAATAAATGAGTTTAAAATACCCACAGTCCCATATCCTTAACAAACATCTCTTCCTATTTTAAATCTTTACTGGGAAATGCAAAGCTATGCATATTCAGGAAATGTACCTATCCAACTGGGAGAGCTTATGGAATCAGAGAGAGGAAACATGCTTTGGGTGAGGTAAGTGAGCTTATGATCCTGGACTCACTCCTAGCCAGCCAACAACTGATCACAAACCAGACATGATGTAGTTTCTGACCTAGTATCCAAAGACATATGTCAGTATCACCATGATGATGTTGATGAAAATTTATAACACCAAAATATAAGCCTGCTATGAACTTTTAGGATTTTATGGCTGTACTTGGTATTTTGCAGTCTCATTAAATAATTAAGTAGGTCTTCATTACTTTCAAGTGTCACTGCTCTAAGTATGACCCTTCAACTCTAGGTATAGCTTTTGGTAATTGGAATTTAAGTAGGCAAAAACAATGAAATCCTGCATAAATTTTCCTCTATAATTCTAAGATTCAATAATCTGTGACCTAATGTTCCATAAAGTAATTCAGGCTGAAAGTAGGTCTCCACCATCCACTTGAATGTTTTCCAATTACCTTTCTTGGTCACATTGTTCATAAAATCTTTTTCTCAGCACATTTTTTTTTTCAAGAAAAATGTTTTTTTGTTAAGAAAAAAAAAAAAAACTTGGGGCGCCTGGATGGCTCAGTTGGTTAAGGGACTGCCTTCAGCTAGGGTCATGATCCTGGAGACCCAGGATCGAGCCCCACATCGGGCTCCCTGCTCAGCAGGAAGCCTGCTTCTCCCTCTCTCACTCCCCCTGCTTGTGTTCCCTCTCTGGCTGTGTTTCTCTCTGTCAAATAAATAAAATCTTTAATAAAAAAAAAAAAAAACTTAAAAAAGTCTGTACTTCCTGGGGCACAAGGATGGCTCAGAAAATTAAGCAGCCGACTCTTGATTTCGATTCAGGTCATGGTTTCTGGATCCTGGGACTGAGCCCAGAGTCAGGCTCCATGTTCAATGTGGAGTCAGCTTGAGGATTCTCTCCCTCTCTCTCTCAATCTTTTCTCTCCCTCTCTCTTTCTCCCTCTGCCTCTCTCCCTGCTCACTCTAACAAATGAATAAATAAATCTTAAAAAAAAAATCTCTACTTCCCATTTATATTCAGAATCAAAAACTATTTCATAAACACCTGTTGTGTTCAGATATTTTCTCACTTAAACCTTAAAAGAATCTTGTGAAGCAAACAGTGTTAGATAGGTACAGAATAGAGTGGGTAAGGGCAGAGCCTGGTTCAAGTCCTAGGCTTGCATGCTGTCCACTGGGTAAATTACTTAACTTCTTTGTACTTACATTTCCTAATTTAGAAAGTAGGGATGATTATGATGATACCTACTCCATAGAATCATCTCAGAATTAAATAATTTATTCATTTATGACCCCTAGAATAAGAAAAGCAAAATGAGACACAGGGAGGTTAAGTCACTTGTTGAAAGTTCTACAGTGAATATGCAGCATTCCCGTTTCAGAGAACTTTCTCTTACCCAAGTCCAGTTCACTTTCTTTACCGTGGCTGCATGAAGATCCTGTTTTTTTAAATAGATGTAGACAAGATGGAACATCAAGTAGAGCCAAGATTACTCTAAGAGTCCTCAGGACAGCAAGCATGACTTTCAGAAATGGTTTCATGTCTAAGGATGTCTTTTAATGAGTCACTCCCACTTATAACACAGAAGCACTTTACCTGCTGTTAGAGTTAAGAACACACTGACTTAATGAAAACGGTTCCATGTCAAAACAAAGGTTCCTGCTAGCAAATAAAAAGTATTTTTCAGAAATCAGAAATGTTCCTCTCTATGGAAGAACATACGCTCAGAGGAAAAAAACACATGTACTTCTGCACATAACTTCACTCTTGTCTAGAACATCCAAGGATATTGCATTAATGCTAAAAACTAGGACAGAAAATGTGGCACCCTGAAACAGCTGACAGATGTTGGCAAACATGCCAACACGTATTACCCTTTGCTCAACCTCAGAGATAATTATAGTCTTCACCAGTAAGTAATCAGACATACCCTTTACAGCTCTGGCCTTTGGTGGACCTGTATAATTGTGGCAAATTGCTTCTTTTGCCATGACACTAGGCATTTCGTGATATTTAATGTTGTGTCTTTCAAAACATTTTTAAATAAAACCTTACTCATAATGATAATAATTTTGTTAAGTGGTATCCTTATTTATGCTCCTGGTTATAAAAGGGGAAAAATCTTCTCATTTAGTCTACAGTGAAATTATACACAATAATGGTAGTCCCCCTTTAATGCAGGGCATATGTTCTAAGATCCCCAGTGGATACTTATAACCACAAGTAGTACCAAATTCCATATGTGCTATGTTTTTTCTATATACACATATGATAAAGTTTAACTTTATGCATTAACAGTACAGTATGAGATAAACAGTGATAATAAAACAATTATAATATACGTATATTAAAAGTTATATGAATGTGTTATCTCTCTCCTCAAAATATCTCTTTGTACTGGACTTACCCTTTTTCTTATGATGATGTGTGACGAAAGACTACGTGTGAGATGAAGTGAGGTGAATGGTGTAGCTGTGAGGCTGTTACTAAGGATCAATGGCTTCCAGACTAATGTTGACTAAGGATAATTGAAACTACAGAAAGTGACACCGTGGGTAGGAGGAGACTAATACAGCTTATTCATCCATCCATTTCCACAAATGAGTTTTGAGAAATATTTTTTTTTACTCAAAAGATAAATTTTATTTTGTTTCAAGCTTTTATTTGGTTTTGAAAAATTTTAATGTAATTTCTGAAAAAAAACTCTACATACGTGCATTTAAGCACATACAAAGCCATTTCAGATGTACAGTTGCACTTATATAATTAGATCACTTTCCACGAGTGCCTACTATTAGGCAACATTCTATAGATAGAAATATAAATAAGACAAATTTTCTCTATTAAAAAGTTTAAGTGAGGGGCACCTGGGTGGTTTGATCGGTTGAACATGAGTCTTCATTTCGGGTCTGGTCATGATATTGGCTTGGGTCATGATCTCAGCGTGGTGGGACTGAGTTCTGCCTAGCTGGGCTCTGAGGAGTCTGCAGGAGATTCTTTCTGTCCTTCTCTACCTGCTCTTTCCCCCGCTGGCATGCATGCACACACTATCTTTATCTCTCTCTCTAGAAAAAAAATAATAAATCTAAAAAAAAAACGTTTATGGGATTAGTCAAACCCCTAAGTCAGGTATTCAAAGAGCTCTACACACTATTCCTAACAGAACTTGCCACAATAACTTGCACTAACCTCCATCAATGACCTGAAGCATTAGCTAAACCCACCTACTTTTCAATTTTCAAATATATCCTGAACTTACACATTCCAATATTTTTTCTAAAAGTTTTCCATATGTTTCTTCCATTACTGTCTACCTAAATTCAACATATCTTTTAACATTATCTCAAATTATTCTTCTATGATCGCCACCAACCAGAAATAATCTCTTTTTCCAGCATTTCAAATCACTTGTATTTGACATTCCAGGCTTTGCAGTCTAGTAATCTGGGTTTGGCAACTCATATATTCTAGGAGAAAATTTGTGAAGGTGGGGTCTGTGTCTAGATTTTTTTGTCCTATACACTCTGGTATAATACCTTACACATCCATTAAGATTTTTTAATTAGATTAAAGGATAATTTAGACTTTCAGCTTTAAGCATCATGTTGTGATACAAAATTGATATACCAGAACTTTTTCATTTCATTTAACAGACACAAATACACACACAAACACACACTTCAGAATTGCCACAGTACTGGTATTCTAGAACTCAGGATATATTTTCAAAAGCCAAAGGCAGTGAGAGCCCCCAGGAAGGGTATTGAGGCTAGATCCAAATAAAGCATAATTTAGGTGTCTCTTCCCCATTGCATATCCCAGTATCAAAAGCACAAAGACTTAATTGATCACAGGCCTGAAGACCTAAAACATGAACTTTTCTGAAACAGCTAATTGAGATTACATTAGCCCATTCTCTAAAGAAACAGAGTCAATATACACATATAAATTCATATATATATATATTCTGCCTTGTTGTTCTGTTGGGGTCCCCCTCAACAGATTGGATGATGCTTATTCACATTTAGGAGGGCATTCTATTTTACTTGGTTCACCTATTCAAATGCTAATCTTTTCCAGGAACACTTTCACAGACACACCCAGAAATAATGTTACCCAGTCAAGCTGACACATAAAATTAAATTTGGTCCCATCAAGGAAACCAAATTTCAGCTTTCCATTGGTTCCACTTGCACTTTCCTGTCTACATCCTTTGAGGGCAGACTAGAGAAGCATTAAAAGTGTCTGAGTTGGAAAGGTACTCATAATTTGAGAAGGCATATCCAATATTATGAATTAATCTTATACCTTTAAAGTAAAAAAAAAAAAATAGTTCATTGTTTTTAAAATATAAACAACAGAAGATAAAATCAACTTAGCTCAGTTGATACTAAAAAGATAAATAATTTTCAACAAAGGTAAAAGAAACCCAGTCCACAGGAAACAGTAGAATCTCTGAAAACTCTGGAATTTTATGTTGGTTAGAAGGTAGCATAGGTTGCAAATAAAGTAACCAATGGTTCCTGTTTCTCTAGAACTATGGATGTCCCCAAGATGTGAGACTGACAGTGCTAAAACCAGTGAGGTCTCAGACAAATTGGAACAAGTTTTTCACCCTATTAAAAAAGAATGAACAATCCTATTATCATCCATTTGCGGATATTAATTCTCCAAAAGATAACATGGATTGGCTGGGGTGGACAAGCAATGGTGTGCTGCACCTTGGACTGGGGAGTTGGCACTAGGAAGAAATGGAACCATAAAAAAACAGAGAGAAATGCTTGTCTGTATAAATGATGGAAAAAATACTGTTTAAATTATCTGGGTATAAATTCTACTTTATCTAACCAGACATGGGTAAAAGATTTCCTAATTAAAGAGACCTATAAAAAAGCTTGCAAAGACAAGATCCAAAAAGTATGGCTAACACTGTATACATAAACAACTTCTCAATTTAAGATCTAAGGTAAGTATGGTAACAACACCCAAGGGGATACAATGACACAACAATCAGAATCTATCTTTCCCAATCAATTACTTTTTAAATACCAAGCAGTGTCTCTCTTCATTCAACAGTAAATAAAGTAATATGAGCCTATACACACACACACACACACACACACACACACACACCCTTTTAAGAATAGTAATACTAGTTGAGAGGTAAGTATATGTCAAATAAGGAGGACAGGAGATTAAAAGGGAAGTTTTATTGAATTTAAGTAAAATGGTAAAGATGGAAACTGGAATCCGGAGCAAAAACAACAAGATATTTATGCAGGAAACTAAATCTATAGTGTAAATGATAAACTCAAAAGGAGTCTCCAATAAAGCAGAAGAAGTAAAGATATATAGAAGAAAATGAAAAATGGGACACTGATACTCTTTTTTTTTTTTATTTATTTATTTATTTTTTTTGGGGGACACTGATACTCTTAAAGACCAAATGTATTACACAGAAATAACATGCAAAAATAAAATAATTCAGTTCAAAATTTGAGTTTTAAAATTGAAAGGATTATTTATTTCAGCATAATCAGTAGAGTATATTCTAGATTTTTTTTCTCCAAAGGATAAGGGGGAAAAAACACAGCGACAAAAAAGCAGGTAATAAACGACAGAAATCATATTTGCCCAGACATCTATTCTTTACCACTAAATTATAAAAACCATTCAAGCAATGTCTACAGAAACACTAGCTTATAGTCATTTTATTCACCATCTCTGCTTAAAGAAAGGGAAAAAAGCTTAGAATATGAATTCTTTCAGAATAGGTCTATACTTCTCTATTTTGCCACAAATCTTATTTATTATCTTACATTAGACACCTTCATGATTTACATTTCTTTCTTTGTTTCAAGATCTTATTTAAATTCCAGTTAGTTAACATACAGTGTAATATTAGTTTCAGGAGTAGTATTTAGTGATTCATCACTTACATATAACACCCAGTGCTCAAAACAAGTGCCCTCCTTAATGTTCATCATACATTTAGTCCATCTCCCACCCATCATTCCTTCAATAACCCTTGGTTTGTTCTCTATAGTCAAAAGTCTCTTATGGTTTGATTGCACTACTTGGCATTTAGCCAAAGGATACAAAAATACTGATTCAAAGGGACAAATTCACTGTGATGTTTATAGCAGCATTATCAACAATAGCTAAGTTATTAGCTATATATAATAAAGAGCCCAAGTGTCCCTCAACTGACAAAGTGTGTGTGTGTGTGCGCATACACATTTATTTATTTATTTATTTATTTATTTATTTATTTATTGAGAAATATCACTTAACCATCAAAAAGAATGAAATTTTGCCATTTGCAAGATGTAGATGGAGCTAAAGAGTATTGCACTAATCAAAACAAGTCATTTAGAGAAACACAGATACCATATGATTTCAGTCATACGTGGGATTTAAGAAACAAAACAGATGAACACAGGAGAAGAGAGAAAAAACAATTTACATTTCTGACTTTGGTCCTGTAAGCTTTTGTGAGTTTTCTTCAACCTGGGGTCCATACAGACTTAACAACTAGTTGATACTATGATCCATGTCTGAAACAAAAGCACATTCTTCTAATGGAATGCTTTCATGGCACTCTTAAAAATGAGCACCAACTGTCTAGAATTAAAATAAATAAATAATAAAAGCAGGCAAATCATGGTTTATTAATAGTGTCTGTAGAGTATGTTCAATCACAGTAAAATGTAAAGGTTTTTCTCAGTGTTTGTTGTTAATACAGGGCATCACAAAATAAAATTGTGAAAATTTGTGACTCAAAGAGAAGAACATGGGAGTTAATTTTATATAATGATATAGCAAAAAAACTGTGAAATAGGGAGAGGCACAGGAAAAGAGTGCTAATTCCCTCATTGTGTATAAAAGGGATTGATATAATTTCCTTATTAACATTAATAAACATAGGTTCAAGTATGCTTTCTTATAAAAGTAAAATAGAATCAGAGAATCTGCAGATCAATCTCTTCAAATCTTCCCTCCAAATCATCAGACAAAAAATAACAGGAATAAAAATAAATCCCACATATCCAAAAAAAGAAAGAAAGGCATTAACAAACAACAAACTAAACAGAAAGCAGGAAATGAAAGAATAAATTTGGGGCACTTGCATAGCTCAGTCAGTTAAACAGCTGCCTTTGCCTGGGGTCTTGATCCTAGGGTTCTGGGATCAAGTCCCATATCCGGCTCCCTGCTCAGCAGAGTCTGCTTTCTCCCTCTCCCTCTGCCTGCTTCTCTGTCTACTTATGCTCTCTCTATATATCTGTCAAAAAATAAATATATTAATATTTTTCTTTAAAGAAAAAAATAAATATAAGAGTCTATCAGCTGTGATAACAAAAGTAAATAGATTGATGCCCTTATAAGACAAAGATCTGCAGATTGAGAATAAAATCAACTGTATGTATTCTTCCCACCCCAAATTACTTGAAACAAAATGTAACGAAAGGGTAAAGTTCAAATATATACAAAAAACCAAATATATTAATTTCAAAGTGGAATTTCTAAAAATAATGCTATTTATTGTTTAATATCAGTCCACCTAACTGAACTCTAGTTTCCAAAAGTAGAGAGAAATGGATTTTTTTTCAGTACAATTTAATTCCCTGACCTAAAACACAGTGGGAGCTCATTAAATACTGAACAGATGAGGGAATGGATGAATGAAAGGCAGAGTGAGTGAGCCGATGCATGAAGCCCTGCCTGGTTCCAGTATTACAGAAATTCCTCCCTCGCCTGTTCCGTATCCCATACTCTCCTTTCTTTTGCAGACCTTTTCCATAACACTTTCAGCAGCTGCCCTTATTAGCCTTTTGGGGGATCTTCCCCCCTAATCTATAAACATCTTGAAAGCAGCGAGCATATTTCATATGAGTATTTCCAGCCCTCATGCTCATTAAATGAACTTCCTTATTATCTGGGTACAGCTTCCTACTCACCACAGGGAGATTCTATAGCTTACAGGAATTAGAGATATGAATAAATGCAGTATAAAATATGATGAATGTTACCAGAAATGAATGGCGAACTTATACAACACAATATGCCAAGTGTGGCACAGGACACAATGCTGAGTACTTTGTATGTATTAACTCATTTGCTCTTTCCAAGATCTTCAGGCTGAATGTACTCTCTATAATTCCCATTTTACAGAAGAGGCAATTAAAACACAGGGAGCTAAAAATGACACACAACTAACAAGATACAGAGCCTAGATACCAATCCAGGGATTCTTGAGTATTAGCTTTTAATAACCATGCTGAACAAGGTGGCTATCATTCAAAAGTGGTATCAAGTAATTTTACCCTTGTAAGAATTAACATATTTTGTACTAGGAGATTTTTACTGTTTGACATTAAAAGAAAATTACTACAAAAATTCAATATAAATCAAGTAGCATCTTAAATCTGTTTCCGGGGCACCTGGGTGGTTCAGTGGGTTAAAGCCTCTGCCTTCAGCTCAAGTCATGGTCTCAGGGTCCTGGGATCGAGGCCTGCATCTGGCTCTCTGCTCAGCTGGGAGCCTGCTTCCTCCTCTCTCTCTGCCTGCCTCTCTGCCTACTTGTGATCTCTCTCTGTCAAATAAATAAATAAAATCTTTAAAAAAAAAATCTGTTCCTGTATCATGATGCGGTATCCTCACAAAAACAGTCTGGTTATCGTTATTTGATCTGAGAGAAGCGCTTCTCCAGTACTAGTCTGAGAGTTACATTCCAGAACCTCAACGATTCAAACTCTTCATTTTGTTGCTGTCTATTTACTTTTCCCCCTGCTTTTATTGATATTATACAATCAGCATATAACACTGAATAAGTTTAAGGGGTAGAAGGTGTAGAAAGTGATGATTTGATACATGTATATATGTATATACTTGGAAATGATTACCACAATAAAGGTACTTAACACACCCATCACCCCTCCTAGCTATCTCGTTTGTGTGTTTGTGTGTGTGTGGTAAGAATATTTAATATCCACTCTCTTAACAACTTTAAAATATATCATACAGTGCTGTGCATCAAATATATCATACCCTGCCATACACTGGATCCCCATCTTATAACTAGAAATTTGTACTCTTTATCCAAAATCTCCCCTTTTCCAACCCCTTAACCTCCAACCTCTGGTAACAGCCAATCTACTCCGCTTCTATGAGTTCATCTCTTTTAGATTCTACACATAAATGAGATGAGAAGGCATTTGTCTTTCTCTATCTGGCTTATTTCATTTAGCAAAATGGTCTCAAGGTTCACCCATGTTGTTGCAAATAGCAGGATTCCCTTCTTTCTCATGGTTGAATAACAGTGCCCTGTGGTGTGTGTGCACGTGCATGCGAGCCTGTGTCTGCTGTGTGAGATTTCACATTTTGTTTATCTATTCACCTGTAGATGAACACTTTGGTAGTTTCTATATCTTGGTTAATGTGAATAATGCTGCAATGAACTTGGAGGTACAGACATTTCTTCAAGACCATGATTACATTTTCTTTAGATATGTACCCAGAAGTGGGGTTGCTTGATCAGATGGTAGTTCTATTTTTAAGTTTTTGAGGGAAACTCTACATTATTTACCACAGTGACTTTACCAATTTATATTCCCACCAACAGTGCACAAAGGCAAACCAATCATTTAAATGTGATGTGCCTCAGTTTTCACCATTGTCTAAAGACAGTATCTTTCCCATCTACATTTTTACAAGGGTGCAGTGGGAAAAAAAGGCACACTAGGTAAAAATGTCTTGTAAACATTACTTACAGCTTCTTTATCTGTCATGCTGCATACAGGAAACACAACATTGCTTCTTTCAGAACTTCAAGAAAGTATTTAATATTGGAGAATTAGGAGCAAATAGCTTTGCAAAAAAAGACAATAAAAATCATCTAGCATGCTGAAATCTGAGTAGAAGTTGAATAGGGAGATACTATTCCTGAGTAGCACTTTAAAATAGTTACTTTCTAATCTACCAAGGTTGGGAGTGAAAATTGGGCTGTTTGGCACTGCATCTTCTATTCATTTCACCCTACTTTGCCTTTAGCTTGTTGATAAATCTGTAAGAAAGTACATGACTGACTCTGCTCGAAAAATCACCTTACAGTAACTAAGGAAAAAGAGGATCAACTAGTATTAAACTTTGCATGTCTTTTTTAAAGCAATTCAACAATATGTGCATACCACTTGTTTCCAATGCTTCTAAGCAAAATCCATTTAATTCTATATTTCTATCTTGCAATTTTCTATAATTAATAAACTAAGTTTTGTCCATAACAATAAAAAATGGCCACTATTTCTCTAGGCTAATAGAAAAGAAATTAAAATTGGAACATTACATTATCACCCTAAACCTGAATGTAAATTGAACAGAATATGTATGAAATATAAAGGTAGGACACACCTAAGTTCAGCTTTGTACCAGTTGCTTAGTTGGCTTATCTGAATTTAGAGTTCAAAAACTACCTTTTTCTTTTTTAATTCCATACTAAGATGTTAGCTGCCATATGACTATCATGTTAAAACTTTTGAATGCTAAGAGCCTGTGTCTCTAAAAATAAAAAGCATATGTAGGTAAATTGATTTTCAGTTTCCTTTCTATATAATATTAGCTGTCAAATGAAGTAAGATGTTGGACTTTGTAATAAACTAACCTGAAATAAGAATAAAATAAAAAATGCTGTACTAATATTTTTATAAATTTTTGGACTAACTTGAAGTATTTTTCTTACTGTAAAAATTAGCTTTTTAAATTTCCATTACTGCTATTGATAGATCAATTATGTACATATAGATAAAATAAACTCTGAACTCAAGCACAAGAATAAATTAATCTAGGTATCATTATTGTTAAAAATTTTCTGGGAAATTTTTTCCAAACTTAGGACCTTCTAAATGCAGTACTGTATAATGGAAAAGGCATGTTCTAAGAAAGCGAGCAACCGGGCGCCTGGGTGGCTCAGTGGGTTAAGGCCTCTGCCTTTGGCTCAGGTCATAATCTCAGGGTCCTGGGATCCAGGCCGCATTGGGCTCTCTGCTCAGTGGGGAGCCTGCTTCCTCCTCTCTCTCTGCCTGCCTCTGCCTACTTGTGATAGCTCTCTCTGTGAAATAAATAAATAAAATCTTAAAAAAAAAAAGAAAGAAAGAAAGAAAGAAAGAAAGCAACCAGTTTGTCCTTTGAAACAGTGCAATGGTACCCTTTGACTTCTAGAGTTCAGGCTACTTTACTGTAAAATGTAAATACTCTTTTTCAATTTCAAAACTGTAGGATTCCACACCTACTTTTTATCACTTCAAGTCACTGTCTTTTGACCTTTGAAAATAACTGAACTGCAAATTTAAAAGTTTCACTCAGTATCTCAGAAATGTGTTAGTAAAGTTATAAATTTCAATAGCTTATTGATAATAGTTAGATTGCTGGAATATATTAAAGAGACAATTTTAAATGCAAGTTATACTACGGGTTCCTCCACCACTGACGTGGCTCTCAGACAGATGAAGAATAAACATTACATGATCTCTTCTACCACTTCTATCTAATTACAAAATTTAAGAAATCCTAAAGTTGTCAAATAACCCTTCTCTTAATTCTTTACCTCTATTTGGTAATCTCTGTTTTTTTGTAAATATCTCCTCTCTTCTATATCCAGCTGTTTCAATATTGTCTGTACGGTCACTGTTGTTCATCCCATTGTCCTTTTTACCACAATGAATAACTACTTTTGTTCAAAAAAATAGTCCCTCCATGACCATGAAAGAAACAAATATATAAAAAAGCATGATACAATGTGTTTCTTTCTCTTTCCTCAGCTCCCTCTCTATTGATTTTCCACTCAAAATCTTTAATAACCTCAGAACAGATAACAAGAGAGAAGGGTGAGAAGAAGAATTTTCTTGCCACCTGCATCTCTACAAATGCAAGTCTACAACCTGGAGAGACAGTTTCGGAGAACACAAGATGACTCTGGACTAAGCAAAAGTCGACTGTATCAACAGCAAGAGAACAGAGGATCAAATTATGACTGTTATCACTTTGGAGAAGCAATATTAGAATAATCATTAATGATGTATGAATTCTGACAACCGAGAGCACTTGGGGAATTAAGAGGGGATACATCACGTGTTATCCCCTGGGAAAGGCATGGCATTGTTTGCCTTTTAGCAGATTATTTGATCCAGGCTTGATACAGTTGCTGAGTAGGACGATTACTGGCTAATCTTTACTTTTAATTACTCCCATGAGCCCCTGAATCGTTCCTCAAGCTGTAAGCCTAGACCAGGCCCGTTTCTTTATGAGGATCCTGAAGAGATGTCTCTTGACAGCCTGAGGAGTACTCAACCAAACGTGCTTCAGTTATTTTAGCACCTAGCATATAAATCGGTGATCCTATTTTTTTTTCCTATTAGGTACATAAAGGTATGCCCTAAATAAATTACAAGCACCATGTTGATGATGATTAAAGTTGCACATACAATGTTGATGATGATTAGTTATATTAACATAACATGTAATAACATTAGTATAATAACATGTAATATAATTAGTTCAGTAATCTTAAATATAAAAATTATTTATATTTTGAAACTTTTACTTGACAAGGCTTTTAAAAAATCTATTCCTTTGACATAACAATGCATAGAGAATTATTTCTAATTGGGTGTCATTTTTGAGAGTTCTGAATTAATGTAAAGCAAGAATAGTCTGGGTCCCACCATTTATTTTGTTTACATAACTGAAACTTTGACAGACTGTTTTCACTGTTATCTCTGCCTAAATAGCAGAACTGTGAGCAGATGGTGAGCTGGTTCACATAGTTTAGACATGTCTGGATTATTACACTTGAAGGGGTACTTTATGACAGGTCCTCAGAAAATAATAAAAGAAATTCTTTTTTAGAATAGAATTTTAAAAGAGAATCTACAAGAGCCAAAACTAAACCACAGATTTATTTAATGATTCACTAATGATTGAAGCCTGCATCCTATCATGTATCATGATTTTCCAAGTTTGGGCCAAGTTTTTTATACAAATTACCACATTAAATTATTGCACAAATGTGCAGGAATAAACTTCAAATAGGGCTAAACCTTTGATCTACTAAGGGACACTATACCAGGTGCACTAACCTTGAAGGAAATGCAGTAACATGCTGGGAGTATTAGTGCCAGTTATGTGCATTTAATGAACGATGCATGAATATTGGAATAAGCCAAAGGGTTTAAGCCATCACAGAAGAGTGACAAAGTAAATACGAAGAAAGACATAATCGTCAGGTGAATCCTGGGCCACAACTTATGTCTTTCCTTGTATGGAGCACTTCCCCTCTAATGGAGATAATGTGGACAGTCTCCTTCTTTGTACAACCCCTGGAACCTAATGAAGTTCTCGTAAACTTTCTTAAAGAAACTTGTGTATTCTGCCTGTGATGTCTTTCCACAAATGACCACCATCATTTTGACAATCTCATAAATCCTATAAAGCAGATTCTTCCATGCAGCTTATTTTACAGATGATGGATCTGAAGCCCAGGTATGCCCAGATTCATGCAGCAAGGACACAGCAGAGCTAAGATTTGGACACAGCCAGTCTCATTCCAGAGCCTAGGCTGACAGTCATCATGCCTTCTGGGGGCCATGACAACTGACAATTAGAAAATAATACTGGAGCACAATCAGCCTTTTTTTTTTCTTGAATGGGTAAATTCTTCTTCTCAAGGTGCCGAAAAGCATTCATCCATGTCTCTCTTCCTCTAAGGCCAGCTCTTTGGTCCATACCAACAATACATGCCACCTAGACTGTGCCAAGAGCCCCTTGAAGGTCCAAGCTCCATATTCACCTACTCACCACCGATCAGGTCTTTAACCAGAAGCAAAGTCCAGCTTTGGGACCCTGCCCAGTTCCCCAACTTCATTTCAGATCACTTCCCTGCATCAAGTTTGCTCTAGCCACACCAGCAACCTCCCTTCTATTTCTGAATATGCTAAGGTCTTTTCCCCTTGTGACTTCTATGACAGCTCAGCTCCCTCCTTCTTTACCTGGCAAGCTCTTACTGGCTTTAGATCTCATTTTTTTCTTTATTTTATTTTTTTCTTTTTAGAGCTCAGCTTTAGTATTACCTCTTCAGTGAAACTTTCCATTCTCCAAACCTAATTTAGCTCTCCCTGTATATCTATTCCATAGCACCCTATTTCTTTCAGAGTAGTTATGCTTTGCCATCATATTTGCTTTGTTTCTGTCACTAACTTGTAGGTTTCTGGAAAATAAGGGCCACAGATTCTGTTCACAATTACAACCACCTTTGTTCTGAGCACAGTGCCTGGTACAACAATCATGTTTATACGATTAAAGGGAAGGAAAAAAGGGAGAGAGAGAAGGAGAAATAAAGAGAAGAAGGGGGTAAAGGAAAAGGGAAGCAAGCAGGGAAGGGGCTCATTTCTGAGTCAGCTCCAACTATCTTCACTGTCCTCTACACCTCTATACTCTGATCCTTACCTGCTAACTTCAGGGCACTAACCCTCCTCCGTCTTTCAGTGTCAAACTTAAACTGAGTGAGTGCTTATCACTCTTACAAAAGCAGTTCTCTCTTTGTCACTGTCACTGATGCCATTTTATTATCTTACTTTGGCTTCTGAAAATCAACACATGAGAGTAGAATGTTCAGGTCTTGGTTTTCTGAGCTCTCTTTCCTGTGAAGCTCTCTGCATTTATTCTCAAAGCTGCATTTTCTCTTTGTCAATTAGGATTCCTCCAAGGCTGTGCTTTAATTATTGAAAAGTCCTTTGTAGTGAGGGTAAATCTGCACCATAACCTTTATTCATTGATCTGGATTCTGCACTCGGGAACAGTCTGAACCTCCTCCCTCGCCGCCCTACAGCATTCCTTCAGATTATTTAAGCATGGTATCGAGCATACCCCTGAGTCTACCCTTCTCCAGGCTAAATATTTACTTTAATGTTATAATAAATGTTCTTACGAAAGTGTGCCATCTAAAACTATCCAAGCATCTTAGATATAAGTTATATGCATTTGCACAAAGAGCTAGTGACAACAATAACAATAACAATAATAGAATGTGTCAAGATTTCCTCAAGTATCTGATTTGCTTGCTTCAGGCATTTTCTATTTGAAGCCTCTTTTCAGCCAAAATTCCCAAGCAGAATTTGTCAGTCTTGCCTTCAGGCCACCAAAATAAGAAGCCCATATTCCTTTCTACTTATTATATCATGAAAAAATGATTTGTTTGTAACTGTTTCTTATGAGTGTGTCAGAAGCTGCTAATTATTTTTCAATATCTATTCTCCTCTCCTTCCTTTTATTGAGAGGAACTTCTCAATGGGTCTTTTGTGTTTCTGCACATGTTACTGGCAGAGGCATTGACTGTCCTTTGTTCCTGATTCTCTTTCCAAGGTTTGCCCAGCCAAAAACCCTCTGGAGATAGAGACAGTATCTCCCTCTGGAGCAAGAGTAGGTTTGGTGGTGACCAGTAAGATGATAAAGATCATGCTACCTTCTGGTGCAACGTTCAGGGGAGTCTCTTTACAATTCTTTGAAAAAGCTGAGGTTCCCTAAGCTCAGGGTTCCTCAGCTGTAAAGTACTCCCACTACATGGGCAACATCTGCCAGAGTCACTCCCCTCTTCATGTGTCTTAAGGACAGGAGAAATGATGTAAAAATCCATGCAGCCTACTGTGTCCTGAGTAATAAACTCTCTTGTCTCTGACTTAGGAGTCTTGTATTTTCTATCATCCATATGATAGCCTGCACACCCAGTACAATCTCAGACCCTTCACAGTTCTTCATGAGTCCACAGTAACAGGCAGAATCTACCTTCAGATTTGAGTAAAGGACATTTTAAGGATTCCAGCTTTTCATCTCTAATTCTTCCAGTTTATCCCCAAATACTGTGGAGAGACAGGCCATACCTACTATGCTATCTGAATTCATGATCCACAAAATGTGAGAGATAACAAGTGATCATTTTTGTTTTAAGCCAATTGCTTGTGATGGGATTGGGTTAGCAACAAAGACAACAAAAACCTGGTAATGAGGTGCTGCTCCAACAAAAACATAAAAATGTTTCAGCAGATGTGAAACTGCATGGTGAACAAAAATGGCAGAAGAGATTAAAAAAAAAAAACGGTTAGTGGAAGGTTGATGGCCTTCAGCATGGTTTAAAGGAAGCATGGTTTAAAGGAAAGTACAAAAGTGATACTGAAGACGGGAAGAAAGGAGACCCTTGTCCTATTGGACAACTCTGGCTACTTACACTGTTCAGAAACTCTAGCTATGTATTTGGATGAGTATAAAATGGGAAAAATAAAATGATGTATGACTTTCTGTATCCATTTGACTTAGTAGATATTATTTAATACATAAACCATTTTAAAAAGGAGTAATAAGCAGTCATCCCTAACATGAACAAGTTCTGAATCCTGAGTTTTCAAGTTCTTTTATTATTCCTGGGAACCAGTGGGAAAAGTATAAGGTTTTGAGTCAAATCTCTTTGCTAAGCTCTTTAACCTTAGTTGACTCCGGATGCCTTCATATATAAAGTGGGATAACTTCACAGGGAAATATCCTGGGACATTTATAAAAGATAGCAAGACTAAAATACCTGCTTCTATTTCATTGTGGCAAATTGAAAATGCATGTTCATCTCTTAACCCTCCCCTCAATTCACTAATGGTAGTAAAGAACAAAAAACTTATTAAACTACATGGATAAAATTGCAAGGGTGAAAGGAAAAAAAAAATTAAGAAAATCACACCCATTTCAGTTAATGGGAAGCTCTTAGAAGAAGGGCAACTGAGCTAGCAGAGCAAAGGCAGTCTGACTTCTAAGAGAAACAGCAAAGAGAGGGGGACTGACTCATGTCATCTCAGAACCACTGACCCAAAAGTGGAGGACTCCCATGTGAGCAGCCAGGAAATGATCCCTCAGGCCACCACACTATCCTGCAAAGGAGGTTATCTTTGAGAAACACAATCTGAGTGGAAGAAATTCAGCACAACAAGATAAGAATAAGGCAAATTAAGCAAGGAAGCAAACTGTGTGTGTAGAGAAGCAGGGGGTGGAAAGGAGGAGTAATTAAGTGAAGTCTATGTGTTTAACTATGGGACCCACTCTGGAAAATCTGATGAACCGCACAGAAAAATTCTGTGTATACTGAAATTTGAAAGACCTCCTCGAGGTAGTTCAGTCCAGACCACTCATCACCCTCTAGAAAACTCATCAGCTGTCAGGCCTATCACATCCTCTAATCTTCTCCTACGCTTACCCCAAACAGAGCTTTTAGTGCCTTACTCTTCAATATGAACATAACCAGGGATTATCAGACATTTGAAGAAGTTCCCAACAGAAAAAAAAAGAGAACAAAAGAAGCAAGCATAAAAAACAAAACAAAACAAAAACAACAACAAAAAAAAACAAGAGGAAATTCTCTCTCGCTCGCTCTCTAGCTCTCTCGCTCTCTCTCCCTCTGTCTGTCTCAAATGAATAAATAAAATCTTAGAAAAAAAAAAGTAGTAGCTCTTTTCACACAAGAAAACTGAGGCTTATGGAAGTCAAATAACTTGCCCAAAGTCACCCATTTGTATCAGTTATGGAAGAAATGTTAAAATGTGTTAAATCTGGTTAAATCAATCTCTCTTAGCATTACAGACCAAGTGATGATGTATTTCTGTGGGAGATATGAGACATAACATGTCATTTTATCACATAGAATATGAAGATAAAAGTTATTTTTTGTGCTCTTAGGAGCAAAAATCTTTTTTTTTCCTTTCAGATGAATTAAAAGACAAATGGGACAACCTGCCAAAGTTAAGAAATCACTGAGGGGAAAGGACTAATTAGCAATGACTAGATTCTTGAAAGTATATGAACAATTTAACTGTGGCATTTTTCCAAAAGTCCCAAATGCACTGAAAATTAGGGGAGTTATCTGGCTTCCCTTTATATTTCTGCTTGTAATCTGTTTTGCATAATTCATATCTCACAAAAAAATAAATAGGTAAAAGAGCTTCCAAAAGAAAAAAAAAAAAAAAAAAAAAAAAAAAAAAAAAAAAAAAAAAAAAAAAAAAGGAAAGAAAGGCAAAGTAATAAAAAAAGGCAGCAGGATATTCCAGACAAATGAGACTGGAAAGCCAAGTATACATGAATGGCACAATGGCTGCCCAGCCAAAACTTTTATAGTCAACAGATGAAGCACAAAAAGAAAGGAAGCCACTCTCCGGTAGGTAGTAGGAAGTGACTAAAAGAGTTTGAGCTGAATCATGACATTTTCAAGCACTATTTTAGCAGCAGTGTTAGAATGAAGAGAAAGAAACAAACAGCTGAAAAGTTACTGCATCATCCAGACACACGAGAGCCCAGAATATGAGGATGTTGGTCCAAGGGCACTAAAAAGAATAGACGAAAGAATTAGAATTGGTAAGCAGAGAGGGTGACTAACACAAAGAAGGGGGAAAGTCATCCAGCATTTCAGGGTTTTGAGTTTCAGTACATGGAAGAGGGAGGTGGCATAGTGGTAAAATGAGGCAGTGTCAGTCCTTCCTTTCTACTGTTTCAACATTTCAAAACTCAAATACTAGTTGTTCTAACTCTACTATTAACTAACCTGGAGTTAGTCTGACTCCTTTACACCTCTGAGAGCATGATGAGTGTGCCAGGAACCAAGACCTATTATTGTAATATGTATGTCTCCACCAAATCCATCAGGTTTTGTCTTATAAAGTGAAAAAAACTTTATTTTTCTCTGTTTACAAAAATGTCATAAATATAAATCCAAATAGGAAAACGAATGTAATTACCTACAACCTAATTGTTAAGAGGTACCTATATTTACTATATATTATCTATGATATATTTATTACATA